>JASAOQ010002672.1:0-13125 GCA_031306065.1 Pseudopyricularia cyperi | reverse complement strand
AAAAAAAAAAAAAAAAAAAAAAACGTCGGAAAAATAGCCCTTCCGCCCCTTTCCCCGGCCTCAAGGCGTGACTCCCTCTTGTGCCTATTTCGAAACGACCAAAGGCACAAGACAGGATTCCCCGTCTGGGGATGCGGTTCAACGCTGATGTTGGGAGATTCTATAACCGCGAGTGTTGTGGCTTCCGACAGTCTGTGAGGTGGCACCCCTTTCGCCTATATCCAGGGCAACACATGATACAAAGCGGTCCTAAAGTTCACCGCAAATAATCATATCACAATGGGACCCAAAAAAGAAAAAAAGTACGGTTCAGAGTGAATTCAACAAACGGAACAATGCCTGTTGTGTATCATGGAATGTTTTACCCTGAAAAACTGCAAATATCGGTCCAACTAGCGGACAGATAAACACCCCCCTCGTGAACACCTCCATCGTCCCGTTCGTCCGTCCATTGTATAGATTGTGATAGAAAAGAACAACAAGCCCCAAGTCTGGGAGTCTCAACCAAAACCCTCGTGTTTTTGACGAAAGCCGTCCATAGATATGACACTCACTCGCATGAATCCGAAAACAGACACGCACCGAGGGCTGAGCAGGTAGGTTATTTGAAATTTCCTTTGTTTTGTTGGGAGGTTTTCTCTTTTTTTGGTCTTGTTCTGCGTGTCTTTCTCTCTCTCCTTCTGCCTATCTCTCTCCCCTCCCCTCTCCTCCATATCTCTTTCGTCTCTTTATTGTTCTTCGGATTTTCCAAGGCGCGGTTTTGCAGACCTTTTGTGTGCGATACAGTAGGGCCTAAAGTCAGCCAAAAAGGGTGGCTTCGCGTCAAATGAATATGAAAGCCACCCGTCGGCCCTTCATCGCCTGGCCAGACCTACAGAGTAAGACCACGGTAAAAAAGAAAAAAAATGCACCGGACTACCCTACAGTAAGTTGCGCCGCTTTTCTCCCGGGACCTTATAAAACCGAATCCAAAAAAGAATGACAAAACAAGAAAAGAGAAAAGACAAGGATCAAGAAACAAAAGACGGAGAAGAGAGGAAAACAACCACAGACAAAAGGCAAAAGAAGGAATGAAGGGAGGAAAAGAAACGAAACTAAATAGAGAAAAAAAAGACAACGACAAAAAACACAACACAGAACGCAACGACATGATACGAGCCAGAGAACCAGAAAGAAAAAAAGACTCGAAACCCAGGGACCGACCGGAAGGATAACTCATCAACAATGCCCCTACGCACCCGATGACCCCTGCCCGCCGCCTCCCTTCTTTTCTTTCCTCGCCTTGATGACGAATTCTGCCATGATCTGGATATGGTCGGCCGGGAAGTGGTAGTTGGGGAAGCCGGGCACGCGCTTGAGGTGCTGCGAGTCGGGCGGGCCGAGCAACTCCACGACCTCGAGGTTGTTGGACGAGTACCAGATGTAGTCGATGACGTTGGCAAAGTCTGGCACGTAATTGGTAAACGGCAGGTCGTCGGGTGTGTTGGCCAGGTGCGCGTATGCGGACCGCAGGCTAAAGGGATGCTCAATGCCGTCGCGCGTAAACGTGCCGTACTCGTGGCCCGCCAGTTCCGGGTGGTCAGGTGCCAGACGGCCCTTGGACAAGAGCTCCACGACACCGCTCTCCGAGGTAGAGTTGTAGTCGCCGCACACAAACAGGGGAATATCCGTGTTGTTACGGTACTCTTGCGACGGCGCAGGCTCGATCACCACCTCCTCCTTGTCTGCGCCCTCGTCCGAGACGGGCATCCGGATCACCTTCTTGTCCGTGCATGCCGGCCAGTTGGTGTACTTGGCCGCATACTTGGTGATCTGCTCCATAATGATGGCCGTCTGCACAATCTTGACGTCTGCAAGGGTACCCTCCCAGGCCAGATGTGCGTTGGCAACAATCATCCTGGCGCCCGTCCTGCGGCTCTCAAAAAAGCCTAGCACCGCGATGTTGTCTTTTGGCATGACGCGGTTGAAGATGTCGGTCTGGGACTTCATGTCGGCCCGGTTGATGGCGATGCTCTGCGGTTCAATGACTTGCTTGTCGAGCAGGATGAACTTGCTGTTCCTGTAAAAGATGGCGCAACCGTCGACCTGGAGACTTTGCCTGTCGCTCATGAGCTTGGCCTTTGTACGCGGGAAATGTACGCCCTTGTAGTCAAGCTTTGCCAGCTCTGGGCTGAAGTCTTCCCGGAACGCTTCCGTCGTGACCTCCTGCAGACACAGGAAGTCTGCGTCGCGCTCCTCAATCTCTTGGTAAATCTTCCTCCTACGGTACTCCCACTGCAGCGCCCCCGATGGGGTATAGCCGTACATGTTTTCGGTCGCATACCGCTCGCAAAGAATATTCCAAGAAAAGACCCTTACTCGTTCGAGGACCGAGGAGACGTCTTCTTGTATCGTGATCGGCTTTCGCGGGAGCGGGGGCATCGGTACTAGTTGGCGCAAACACGAGGGCGTTAGCAACATATGACATCCCTATGCGATTCTTCTCACACCAGCGAGCTGAAGAGCACCTACCAGGCTGTTTCTCGAGCAGGTCCTTGATGAGCACGGCCGTGCCCTTTTCCTTGATCACGTTCATGATCTCGTGGTCCATGGGGTTGCCCTCTATTCCGAGCTGCTCCAGGTGATGTAGGGACCCCACTTCGTGGGGGAGCGTGTGTATCTGGTTGTTAAAGAGTAGAAGCTGCCTCAGCGACGTGCACATGCCAATCTCCGGGGGCAGATCCTTGAGTATATTGTACGATGCGTCGAGGATGCGTAATTGGCGCAGTTCTCCAATGGCCGGGGTCAAGGTTTCGAGCCTGTTCGAGCAGATGTACAGCTCCTGGAGGAACTTGTACTTGAACAGGCTCATGGAGAGGCTCCGGATCTGCTGCCCGCTCAGATCCAGGTTCTTCCACAGCTGCTTCTCCTGAGGCTTAACAACCGCAGGTCGTCTCCTGTCCTCTGTCCCCCCCTCGGCTGAAGTCCCATCGGCGCCGACGGCCGAGGGCGGGACCCTGTTGTCGCTTGCCTTGGTCCTTGCGTAAAAGTGCGGCTGCCCCTCCTCGTGCATGGTGGCGTGGGCGCGCTTCGAGAGCTCGTGCAGGCGCAGCTGCTCGGCCCAGTGCTCGGTGATGGGCTGGGCCTGGCCGCCCCGCGTCACCGAGTTGTGGCCATTGGGCAGGTTGGCGGAGAAGGGACTCGCAGTCGCAAGGATGCCGCTAGAATAGTTGGAGTGGTGCCCGATGGTGCCCGAGTTGTTTGACTGGGCCGAGTGTTCCTGCTGGAGGCTCGGGTGGTGTTGGGAGTGGGACTGGTGTTGGATGGCCGACTGCTGCTGGAAGTTGTAGTGCATGGGCATGCCCCGACCGGGCTGGTTGTTGTTCAACCGGGGATTATGACCCTGCTGCTGGTTGTGGTTGTACATTCCTTGGGCCGTCTGGCTCGGGGAGCCGGTGCGGTTGGAGGATCGTTTCGGTGATGGTGGGAGTGAGGCGATGAACTGGTTGAGGAGGGATTGTACAAGATGGGCGTTTGGTATGTTGGCGTTCGGCTGCTGATAAGATATTGGCCCAGTCGACTGCTGCTGATACCTGGGCACGTCGGCCATCTAGGTACTATGGGTGAAGTCGGGAAGACGGGAGCAAGCAGCTGAGCCCTGGCGGAAGCGAGACGAGTTTCGTGGTGGTGGCGGCGGTGGTTGTGGTAGTTGTGGTGTGGTTTGCGCCAGTGGGAGCAAGGACGCAGGCTTCAATCCGCATACGTAGCAAATCTTTGTCTGAACCTAAACGATTGTTGGCGAAGGGGAAGCATGGGGCTCGGATCGGTCGACATGGATGGAGATGAGCGCGAGGGGGGAGGGACAGTCGGTCGCGGTCCTGATCTCGGCTTGGCTCCTAGGTAGCTGGAGGCTTCGCTCACACCCGGTGTCTTGGGGCTGGTCCGGGGGGGTTCAGAAGTGCTCCATCAACGAACGACTTGCGCGTCGGAGCGGGCTAATTGGCTAGGTTGGTTGGTCAAATAGCTGGCTGGTTGGGCTCCAAGGGCGGCGGAGCAGAGCAGAAGGGAGAAGGGCAGACAGGTGCGGCGTCGCGCGGCAGGTTCTCGAGGGCGACGGCAAGGGCGGCGGGTGGAACTTTGTGTTTCTCGTCGCTCGGGGCCTGCAAGAACAGTTCTGGTTCTGTGTTTTGGGTGGACGGCAGGCCTGGTTGTTGTTTTGGTCGTGTGTGTCTCCTCTCTTTTGATTCTTGTCTCGGGGGAGGCTCAGATCAAAGCAAGGCAAGGTGGTCCCGCGTCTAGTTGATCTGGAACTAGCCACGGAGTGGGATGGAATTTGATTTGACCTCCACTGGGGCTGCGATCGGAGCAACGAAGAGGCTGGCCGGGCTGGGATGGGATGGGCCGGGCTGCTGTGGATTGCTTTGCTGTGCTTTGCCTGGTTCGGGTCCAGCTTGTCTGCCTGTTCGCCTTTCCTAGGCGCACGCACGCCAGATCTGGCTCCGTGTGGGGCAGCTACCTACCTACCTAGGTACCTGGCTAATGTCGCCAACGACTGGATGACTAAGGGAACCTTGACTGAATGATTGACCTCGAAAGACTGCAAATAGATAGCGATGAAACTGTACCTAATGATATAAATAAGGGCGCCTACTTTCAGTTCGTTTTGCTTTAATATTCTAATCCCTGTTAATTTGCTGCTATACAAAGAGCCGCCGCAAACTCCAGGTTGCCCGCTGCATGAACTTTGCAATGCCAAAGCCGGTTATGTCAGCATCTTCACGTGACCCAGCCTTAATCACAGTGTTGAGCCCGCTTTATTTAGTACGTCGCATCGGAACCGGATTAACTCGCCACCCGTTGAAACCCGAGTCTCGGACTAAACGGGATCATCTCTCGCATAGTTAGCTCCTACGTGCGGTCTACATTAGCTGTATCCTGCCGTATGCAAAGGTTGAGCAGAATGCTCAAGAGAATTTCAAGAGACAGAAAGAGCGAGAACGAGTTAGCCTCAAGGAACAGCCACCCTTGATCTTGCGCTCCTCGCTCTCTTCCAACCACACGCCGCCACCCAACACAGAGTCCCATCAAGTTCAAAGATCTGTGATCTCCGCAAAAGTCTGGTTTCTTGCAATGTCTCACAACAGTGATCATCATTTGTGCGTTCACGCCGATCATTGTTGACTTACAGTAGCGTGCTGTTTGTGAAGTTGAGACAACTTTCACAAACTTCAAACTTCGGAGTACCACGGTAACCACAATGTGAGAAAAATCGGTCGAACCTGCGTACTCCAGAGGTCATATTGGAAACGCAGATATTGTATCTTAGCATGCTAGCATAAGGTACCTACCATTTACTTTTGTTCAGAGATGAGGATATTGGCGTTCCAAGAGGTGGTGATCAGAGCCTCTCCTCCTATCTGAAATTAAAGCCGTTAAATTACCTACAATTCGAAATAGGGGCGGGATCCACGTACATTATATGTCGACCAGGCCGGGACAGTAAGAGTTGAAAAGCGATATCTAGACTTTGATTGTCATCACCAGCGATCTCGGTGTTCCAGAAAAGGTTGATGTTTTACAGTGGATGTTAAACAGCCGCCGGTCCCATCAATCTCTTTGCAACTCAGAAAAACTTAACATGGGTAATAGTGTGAACCCCAAGCTTTGTGCAAGGAACATCACTTTAAAGTCCCAAGCATTTATTTATTTGTTTATATTAAAGAAATTAAGCTCAAGCCATTTCATCAGCAAATTCCCATAGAGGATCCTCAGGGAGGAATGGAGAAAACACGATGGTTCCTGTGTAGATGACGCCAAAAGCGGACGGATTACCAAAAGGTGCTTGTGGATGATATACATTGCTCCGGGAAGCCTACTTGCTCGAAGCCTGGCTCGTCTTCATGACCCCTTTGACCACCGGGCGGCCACCAAGCGCACAAGTCATGGCTGGCTAGACATGAGACTCTAGTCTTTCATATTATCAACGTCTCCATCTGACTTTGCCGATCTTGCCGTCGAGAGGTATGCTATTCTCAGTCCTTCTCTGGCATACTTCGCCATGGAGACCTGTCCAGTGCCGGCTGCGGATGACAGGACCAACGCTTGGTGTACAGTTCTTATAGCTGGAAATATCGGAGAAGAGAACAGTACTGTCGGGCGTGAAGCAGTTGTCTTCTTTGGAAGGCAGTGTGCCAGCTTTTTATCCTGCAGACGACTCTTCTCCTCACCTTCCGCTCCACTTCAACTGCGAGCTTCATTACCGCCAGCGACATATAGGAACACACGGAGTATTACAGCTCGCTGGCGTCTTTGTCCTGCATACAGTCCGCCTCTTTTATCACAGAAGCCGCCAGGAACCCAATCTCCTCACATCCCACCTCCCGCTCCCAGCCCTTAGGCATCCCACGCTAGCCGTCCCCGCTATCTAGCCACCTGCAACACTGCACTTCGCTGGACCGCGTTCCATCTCAGTCGGGCTCGAAAAACGGCACCTCGCCCGGCTCGGCGGCGGCGGCAGTCAACCATTCGGGCCAATAGCAGTATCCCATGCGTCTCGGTCAAAACTTGGCTGTGTTCTGTATAGAAGACGTCAGAGTCATCAGACGTAAGTTTCGCACAACCGTCCTCGAACCCGCTAGTGGTGCGTCAGTGACAAGCTTCCATTTGAAGAGATGAAAGATGTCGAGGGTGTGGTTGTATTCCATCTCTTCTTGGTCAAAGGACCAGCCCCGCGCGAGCAGATCGACGGCCAAGTCGATTGTTCCGTTGGCGGGAGAGCCACCGATGGTATAAATGAATGCGATCTGCAGCCCCTGATCGTGGCTTTTGACCGCTAACTGGCCGCTTTCGACTTGGACGCGGTGATCTGTTGCACTTGTGGTGATGGTTTGTTCCATGCCCGCCTGGCCAGGTTCAAGCATAACATGAAGGTTTTAGGGTAGAGAGACCTGGAGCAGTAGAACCAAGTTACTCATACCAACCTACCTACCTAGACAGGGAGTTATCCTTAAGAGTTGACAAAGCGATATCACGCGCTATATTTGGATAGGTAGCGACAGTGCACCATAGCTCCAATAGGTACGAATAAAAAGTAACACTAACGTAACCCTGACTGACATGAAAACATCAAATCTTTGCCATATCGTCGTCTTGAGTTTGCACTCAGGTTCTCAACCGACTTGTTGTCATATCGAAACCGTTTTCTGAGCTACACCAAGCGGTTTTAGTACCTAGGTCTAGTCCAGAGATTTTCACAAGTATCCTGCTGGAAGCAACAATTTCGTTAGCCTACTTGTATCCTTGTATGCAAGAGCTTGAAGTCTGCTATGGCACTGTAGCTTGTTCTTCGTTGCGTGTGCCCTTCCTCATCGGAACGACCATATCAAGCACACAACCAACACCACGACGTTGCTTGGCACTATACCCGCCTCTCTAGGCGCAAGAGCACGCCTGACCCCCAAGGCTGCTTGCAGGACAGCCAAGGGTGAACCTGGAGATTGCTGTAGGGCTGTGATCGATAGGTGCAAGATGAGCCAAAGCGAGCTGGAGAGTTATAACTGCCCCGATCTTTGCAACACCCTTGTTGCCCACGAGTTAGTTTGCTGCGGTAATGGCACTCTACCTAGCACACTCACTCACGAATCGCAACTCTGACGGCACGTGCAAAACCAGAGGCGTCACGGCGGGTGGCGATTGCTGAAAACTGGAATTCAAGTGCGGCATCAGTGGCGAGGACTTTATGAAAGGCAAAACTAAGGGCCAGCAGGTCCGCTGCACAAGCGGGAAATTTCCGGATCTGAAGCCTAAGACTGATGGTAACGGCAATTGCGCCTCTCAGACCACTGATGATGGTGACAGCTGCGTTAAAATAGCAGTAGCATGCTATCTGAACGTACAAGTATAAATCCCTCCTGAGCAACAGCTGGGACGAGAGGCTTGAGATCTACAAGAGATATGTCAGGGCCCAGGTGCCTCAACCAGGTCAAAAGATCCATGGCCAGCGAAAAAGTGCACAACTACTTCAAGTGCAAGGAGGCCCAGAATTCTACATGCTGCAATGCTTGCAAATTCGACTCTTGTTTGCCCGGATGCCGGCCTGGAAGTGACTGCAAGAGAGGCTTGGCCCGAATCAGCATTGAGTGTCCCCAGATGGAGAACACTCAGGGAATAGACGTACACGTTTCCAACGCCACGGTCGAGCTGACAGACGCCCGGCCTTTTATCGAGGCATCGGGGATGACTCTAACATCCAACATCCATGGCAGAGATTTGACAGGAGAACTATGCGGATCAACAACTACTTCTAAAACTCCCCTACGTCTGGTACAGTTTCACCCTTCAACCCCAAGGACAAGATTGGGGGCTCATTTTCCACAGCGACCGACATGTTCGAGCGGTTCATGCTAACGCACAAGTTCGGGGACTTTGACGACCTCTTGAACACCGCTGGCCTGGTCGACACCATCTCACAGCCGTCGGATGGCTCCTTACCTAGGTGTCTACCTACCTACCTCATAATCTAAAGAAGATAAGATACTGTCTTGTCGGGCTGGGATTTGGTCTATGACTCTGCTTTACTGGTAACTTGTAGAATCGCATGAATGTGCATAGTGACCAGAGCTGCCTTGCTGAGGGCTTAATGGAATAGAGCAACATCAAAATTGTGGGTTTGAAGAGGTACATCAACTACAAGTGAGATAAAATGGTAAGTTACTTACCTATCTAGATGCAGACAGGTATGTGCATCCTGGGGAATGGGACTCGAGTGAAAGCATCGGGAATACCCAGTGACAGTACGCTTCAGGATTCCACAGCGGTCATCTACCTGAGTATTATTTTGGCCCTTCTTAACTTCCATGGCATGAAAGAAATTCGTCAAGTTCTGGGAGCCTGAGCGCTCGCAACCAGACCCATAGTCTCCCTCCGCTATATGCTCATGTTTGGCCGCCCAATGGCGTCTGCCAGCAGTATGCTGCTAGTAGTCTTCATGTCCTCCCTGACGGTTGCCTCTCGCCGAGGATGGTAATGTCTACAGATAACAGCGCAGATAGGTAACAAATACAAAAAAAAAAAAAAAACAGCCTCAACTCTCAAACAGGCTCAACCCCGTTGTAAGCTAACAGGTTGGAGCTTCCGAACCTGGACCCACGGACCACGCCCTTGATCGAGATCTCCCTCACTTTGGCAACGACGGCGGCCGCGTCGGGCAGGTCGTAGATGCTCTGAAGGTATAAAACCAGCCCTGAAACGATCGGCGCCGAGAAGGAGGTCCCCTTGATAGAAACCTCGTCGCCAAGGTTCGTTATACTCTTCACTTCGACCCCGGGTGCAAATATGTTAACGCTTGGGCCCCAGTTGCTGAAACGTGCAACTTTTCGGTTCCAATCTACCGATGCAACCGTGATCGCTCGGGATGCAGACCCGGGCGAGTAGTTTAGAGCGTTGTTGCCAGAGTTGCCCGCGGCTGCGACGGTTGTGATTCCCAGGACGTACGCATTATTGATAGCTTCATCTATCGTTCTGCTCTTTTTAAGCGCTGGATATATCGAATGGTACGTTAGCTGAGTAAACATTGGGGGAAAAAATCAGGGTTGAGGGATGGGAGATATCTGGCAGATTAGCGTCAAACGAACACAAACTCATGTTAATGACAGCTTTGGAAACACGGTCTTTGGAAAGGATATCGTTAACGGCCCAGTCAAACCCTTCAAGAATCTCCGATATCGAGCCGTCCTCGTTAGGGCAGACCAAAACATCGACGATGGTAGTCTTGCTAGCCACGCCGTAGGACTCGGAACCAATAATCGCAGCAACCAGAGTGCCGTGGTATCGTGAAGAAGTGTCTCCGTCAGGCACGCTAAATCCAGATTCGCCCTTGCCCCCGAATTCGGCATTGTCGATTTGGACGCCCGAGTCCAATACATAGGCAAAAGTGTCCTCTCCGGCTGCGCTGTCGTAAGTGTATCTGTAATCAGATGAATCAGTTCCAAGCGGTGTGGGCGTCGATAGGCTAGCCAGGGACCAAGGCGCGTTTTCTTTGACTTCTAGTTCCGCCGTCACATGGACTCTTTCATCTTTCTCGACAGTGATTTCCTAATATAGGTAGTCGACGTGTGAGTGGATTGTTGTTTAAACTTTGACAGTCTTATCCGTCAGGCCGGGCCTATGGAGGTGTTACGAGGGAAACAAGGTTACCAAATCATCACTGTCTTCAATCTCTTCAATGGTTTCGGCATCGAATTCGCCGGCGTAGGCTTTAAAATCCCCAATGGTGAATTTCTTCTCGATACCAGCGGTTTCCCCGCGAGCCAAACTGCGCTTATGGATATCGTCAACCCGCTCTAGGTGCTGTTGGAAGTCTTCGTCACTGGTACCCGGGCCAACGCTAATTATGTATCATTGAGCTCCGTTGTTGGGATCACCCAAAGGATGAGCCAGAACGGGGATAACTAGTGCCAGGAAGACGACCAGCTTCTTAATGGCGGTCATAGCTGCTTTTGTTTTGACGAAAGCGCAAAGAGATCGTATGCTCGTTGAGTGACGATGTAGAGTATCAGCGGACGGGTTCTTTATAGAGTGCTGCCTACTGTGACCACACCTTGGTTTAGAGCATTGAAGATTGGTAATGTCCAAGTTTTGATCAACGGAATTGCTTTGATTAAAGCTTCTTCTTGTTGTAAAATTACAGAGCATCACATATAGTGTAACATGCTTTGAGGATATAACCGATAATCAAAGTAGCCATCCTAAATAAAATACATATTAAGATTTGATTGATTCTTGTACTTTTAAAAAGCTTTTTTAATAGCCTTAACAGTTGATACAAGTTGAAGCTCGACAACACATAACTACTAGACTAGCGCTCTACAATTGAAGGAGGACCTACATTACTGGCACAAGATTAGCTATCGAATAGCCGTGCCTGGGCTTTGTCTATGTCAAGTATATCCCACATTTTCGACTTTCTCCGGTGGTTGCACAACGGGATTTCCGATATTGGGTCAGGGTTCCCTAAACATCTCATGCCAAAGGCTGTCTACATCGCAGAAACTAGTTAACTTGTTGGGTGTTCTGCACAGGATCGATGTTTCCCCATATCACTTTTGAGTACGAACAGAATTGCGGTCACCATTTCGTCCATGCAGGTAGGGTATGATAGTGCCAATGGCCATTAGCTCGTCAGCACCTTTCGGGATGCAACGAATTTTTGCGGTTGGGGTAGTTGCTGAACGACTAGCTGAATTTCTCATGATGGCCATTGAGATTGTGGTACGTGAGGTTTCTCCGCTTGTAAGGTTGACTTTGCACGGCAAACACGGCACCTGTGCTGGCCGTATTGACTTGAGAAAAGAGCAGGTAGAAGAGCGACGGACATATCTTGGGAAAAAGAAAGAGAGCGGGGACCGGTGGCAGCAAGATGAATACATAACGGGAGCACGGAGGACAGGGCCGGGCGCGAAATCACAGGTGGCCGTTGACTAGGGGAAGAGCGGAAGGGACCTCGCATGTCGCTGTGAGTATGACCGTGCGGATGTGATGAATGTGCCTAGGAAGCAGTCCTACATAACAACGATGACTAGAAATAAGCTTGAGTCCCCGGTTTATCTAGTCTACCTAGTTACCCTCAAGCCCAGGGCAACGCACGCTTCCTCGATATACTTGGTATCTTTCCGGTGATACTGAAACAATGGACTTAGTAAGCGCTTCAGACCCTCAACACTCTTACGAGACGGAACATTCATCGCCGTTCATTTTCCTTGGCCTCTCCAATACGCCCTCGTGGCAATAACGTCTTCATCGTGGTTTCCATCGTTTGTTCACTGCAGCGAGCCCATGTGCTCGAGGTCTCTCCATACCATCATACCTCTCTGTGTTTTTTTTCCTTCCTATTTTGCCGCCCAAGCCGCTCAAGCTTGGGCAGTTTTTTGTCTTGACAATACGTATTTGACGGTAATACATAGCAAAAGGCTGACTTCCTCGATGTGCCCAACGGCGCGGCAATGAATGCAGGCAGCCGTTCACTTCAACGGCAGAGACATTTCCACGGGCTCGGAAGTCCTCCCTCCGTCTCACCTGGCGTTCTTCGGATGACATTGAAGTCGAGGTATGATGGCAGACCTATTAAGGCAGGCTCCCTCTAGCAAGCATCGGCCCCCGGATCCTTGTGGGGATTTTCCATCCACAAAAGTCCGCGAGGGCCGTCGCTGGGAAGGACGGACAGCATGGAACGTTGCATGATGGGCTCAGGCACGTATTCTTCCTTTGAAATTTCTCATCGCACTGATTTTTTCATTGTTTTCTTCAGTGATCCTGACATAAAGTGCTGCATCGACATAAGCTCACCGTATATGATCTTGTGGTGACATAAATCGCCAGTTATCGGGTGTGTATCTTTGAGGGTGCCCACAACGTACAGCCCCCAAGTAGCTATTGACAGAAAAGACATCTTTGGCATGCGTACTCCAAGGATTGACCAGTTAAAAATTGGCCAGCACGAGAAAAGAGAAGAAAAAAACTGTGTGAAAGTTTCATAAATATATCCCGATATTCACAAAAGCGGAGGCAGACCGACTTCGCAACAGCGGCAGGCAGCCTACCAAGCTCGTCACAAACAGGCCATGTTACCGATACCGAAATTACTGTTGTCTGTTTGAGTTTTCCGCGACGAGGGTCGAAGGGTAGGGCAGCATGCCAAGACATCAAGGGAGCGAGGGGGAAACGGAGGACTTGATCCGGGAAATTCAGGCCCTCAAGGGGTCGGTTCGGGCAAACCATTTTGCACCAAACGTACTCACAAAGCAATTGCATGAGATCCGACGAGGTACTGAAACGGACGGACAAGGAAACCGGTATTACATAAAGGGCCAAGAATGTATAGAGTGCACTCTATACTATAACATAGTAATTATTCTTCTCCTATATTTACAACCGTGTATAAGTCTGAAGTGTAAGATACTCTTCCACATCCAACAAATCAGATGGCATATACACAAGGACAGATGACCGGTACATGTGTTGCATGCGCAGAATAGCCTCCCCGGATTTTGTGCCAAACGTGCAGCTGTGTTACGGCCAGACCAAGAGGGTATGGTCGGAACCAACCACGACAGGCGGGGCAGGCCCCTCAAATACAGAAGACCCGACTTG
>JASAOQ010002669.1:0-17087 GCA_031306065.1 Pseudopyricularia cyperi | reverse complement strand
AATAAAAACAATATAAATAATAGGTTACCTATTTTATTGTTAACTGATAATAGAATTTATAATAAAAAACGGAACCGGATCCGGGATAGCGGAAAATAAAACGGATGCAATTAATTCCGTATCCGGGAACGCGGGAATTAAAATCGGATAGGGCAAAAAAAGAAAACGAAAAGGATAATATTAGGGGGCTAGCCCCTGGAAACTGAGATCCGGTCGGACCGGATTTATTGCAGTTACGTAGCTGCGTTTTTTTAAAGGCGCGCCCGCGTTCGAAGCTGCGGAAATACTTTTTCCTATTCCTTTACATTTCGTAGAATCTAATTTTGACAATTTTAGCACCAGAGTACTATACCAGTGCAAGACCCTCACAATTCCGAATTTTTCGGCATCGCGATTTTTTTCGGTTTCAAAAACGCGTTGGTAATACAGATAAAGCTCGTTAAAATATATGTATTCAATTAAATTTTCGTTGTTTACTAGCTAAAATTTGTAGCCGTTTTATGGACTTGGCCATTTGTGGGTCGCCCAGTCTAGTTTTTTGTTACATTTGCCTGACCAGCAGTTAGAAGCGCCAGCTGCGCCATTGCATAGTGACGTGGAAGGGGATGACACACCTGTGCCACCGCCCAATAGGTTTCTTGCCGTCTTCAGTGATGCCAATATAAACTTGGGTGTTCTGGTGAGGCTGGACGCGTACTAGACTAAAAATTCGATGGATTGAGCGCATCCCGGCCAGGGAATGTAGAAGTTACGCCATTCAGTGTTACATCCACTGTAACCACAGCGGCTGGTAGGTGCGGGTGGGCCAACCGGACCCGCCACGCGCCGCGTCATCCAGCGATCGAGTATTCAATCCCATCATCTGAAAGATCATCAACTGAAAAGATACCTTTCAATATTTGCTTCAACTGTTCTTCGCAGCAACCGCATCTGCCCACCGACCATCAACCTTTCCAATCAAGTGGGCGGGCAGACGACCACCTTCGCACTGAATCGTCATTGCCGCTCGGGCACAACCCGTCAACCTTTGTTTCTGCGTCCAGCTGCAGAATCTCAAACCTTGACCTGCCCGCCATGGCCACAGATACGGAGGCGCCCACCGAAGCGCCACCGCGGGACGCTCTATCATCCCCTAGCGACAGCAGCGATGCTGACGACGACGAAGACGACAGCGGGTCGGCCGCAAATTTGCAGGTGGAATGGCTCGCCACTGGCCGCGCGCGCCGCTCGACGGCCGGCAATCGCATGAAGAGCATGATTGCGCAGGAGGCGGCGGCTGCGGGCATGCTGGGGGGCGGCGGCGATGAAGGCGACTCTGACCTGGAGTTACTTTTCGCCGAGGCCGACGACGACGAAGGCTTCAGCGACGGCGCGGCGGGTCGGGACGACGGCTCGGACGCGCACATGGACTCGAGTTCGGACGACGAGGACGACTCCAAGGAAGGGGACGATGAGCTGGATGGCGAGAAGGAGCTGGAGCGGATTGCGAGGGAGAAGAGGGCTGCCGCCAAGAAGCGCAAGGCGCAGCAGGCCATACCGGCAAAGTTCCGCAAACGCATCCGCGTAGAGAGCACGCCCTCGACGCGGGCCGGGTCTGAGCCGTCCACGGCAGCCGGGCACGGCAATCATCCGCATGGCAGGCGGCAAGTCGTTCCTGCGCCCCCGCCGCGGCCCAAGAAGAAGAGCGAGCGGACAAGCTGGCTCCCCAGCGTTTCCGACATGCCCACTCGGGCGTCGGAGCGATCGACAACGCGCATGAGCAAGGAGCAGCTGCACCAGCAGATGGTGGAGCGCGAGGTCCGGCGCAAGAAGCAGGTGGAGCAGGCGGAGAAGAAGGCGAAGCGGCTCGAAGCGCTCAAGAAGCCGCCCATTACACAGGCGGACCGGCTGCGCGAGGCGGAGCTGGTGGAGAAGCGCAACTCGAAGAGCCTCAACCGGTGGGAGGAGGCCGAGAAGCAGCGGGAGGAGGAGCGGGAGCGGAAGCTGGCGGCGCTGTACAACCGGATCCTCGAGGGGCCCGTTGTCACGTTCTGGACGGGCATCATGGAGCTAAGCGAGGGCCAGATGAAAAGCGTGGGCAGGATGGTTGCTATGGAGGAGAAGGCACCAAGGAGGAAGAAGCAGCCCGCTGCTAGTGCCCCTGCTGCCGACCCCTCGCCAGCGACTGAAAAAGGTCAGCCGACTGCAGACAATGCTGCAGTGCTAGAAGCAGCTGCCGCTGAAGCTCCTGGTGACCCGATCGTAAAGGACGCTCCTCTGGTGACGGCTGTGGAGACGGAACCCATTGCAACGTCGGCGGCACTTCCAGCTTTAGCACCTCCCATTTTCCAACAAGCCGTCTTCCAATCGATAGACTTGATGGCAGACAATGAGCCAGTAGCAGCAGAGGTGGTTACCGCAGCACCCTCGAGCAGCGTGCTTGCTCCGCCGGTGAGCATGATGTCACCCCCGGTGATGGCACCTCCGATAGGAGCTGTTCAAGGTCCCATGCAAATGCCGGGGCTTCTGAGTAATCCCGGGGGCTCATCCAATGTTCTCGCACCTCCGAGCTCCCTGCATTCCTCGCAAGAGCATACAACTGTAAATCCATCTGCCTTGACGATACCAATTGCAAAGACAGAACCATCTCCGCCTCCACCTCCACCACTCCCGCCTTCTTCCTTTTTGAAGGTAACAAAGTCGACGTCGACGCCAACACAAATGTTGGGACAAGGTCCAACAACCACAGGGGAACAACCCCTAGCCGCAACCACTGCAGACGGGGAGTCACGCGTCAATGGCAAAGTAACCCGAAGCTGCATCATACTACAGAATTTCGACGAAGAGGCGATCAAGGATAAGACGGTACAAACTCAGATTCTCTTCGGCCGCAAGTTCACCAAGCTCGCCAGTAAGTCATGTAGCCAAATATCTTTAATCATGGTCCGAGAAGCTGATGCGATATGGTAATTTTGAAGAACCTGCTCACGCTCCCCATTGTGTCATCACAAACCATGTTGCGCGGTACAGGGATCCTAAGACGGGCCTGCCCTTTGCAGACATGAATGCGTACAAGGAGATTCGCCGGCTGGCAGATGGGGAGTACAAATGGAGTGCCATTTTGGGCACCTGGGTCGGCACCGGAGAGGTCGCCGCTAAGGGCGTACCATCTCGCTTCCTACACGGCGGCGAGAAGGAACCGAGCCCACCACCACCACCACCTGTCACGGCCGAAATACCCGCCGACGGCAACCTGCCCGCCATGCCACCCCCGTCCACAGAGCCCAAGCAAAAGCAACAAGCTGCCGTGTCAGCGGTCAAAAAAGCTTCCAAGTTGTCTGCACCCGTAGTAATGCAGGCGCAGGTGACGCCGACCAGGAGCCCTGTCTTTGCTGTTGACCAGTCTCGAAACGGACACGCTGCCACCACCACAACGCCTGGTCCTGCGTACACGGCACAAAATATCCAAACGGTTTCCCCTCTGAGACCCGTATCCTCGACATCGATCGCAAAACCGATCACAATTGGCGGCAGCATGACGCCACAGCCCTCCTTTCGGACGGGACAGACCGCTACCGGCTCTGCAACCGAACCGCAACCCAAGGTCTCAGTACCATCCATACCGAGCGCCACTGCAGCACCGCCTGCCGTACCCACGCAGCCCGTTCCGCCACAGGCTGTACCGGCCCAAGTGCCGGCCTCCGCTATGCCAGATACGGCGAGGACATTACCTTCTGCGAATGTCGATCAACCAAAATAATTACTGTTGTAAAAGACGTTTGGAATAAGGAAAGCATGACTTTCTATCGGCTTCAATGTGCCAAAAATATGAGCTTCACACAAGATTCAAAGAGAACAGATTAGTCTTTTTTCAGCATTCTGTAGCTGAACTCAGTTCTGATGACTTATATACTGGCTCGTCTCGCAAAAACTTGCTTTCGTTTCCCTGGCGGGACATAGGCCACTCACTGCTAGTCTAGTCACCTACCTGCGCAATTCTATGTACTCAGCAGCTTGGCCGCTAACTAATTCCAACGAAGAGACCTTATCGCTGCAAAGGATACCTTCGTAAATCCCGAATGACCTCGTCTCTTTAATCCCTTGCTAACGCACCCGAAGAAGATTTTCTTTTTGAAGAAGGCGCAGGCATTGATAGCAATAGCGGTATTTTGGCAATGGCGGCAGATGTTATGAATAATTCACAAGAGACTATAGGTACGCAAGTCTCGCCGTGTCTGGATGTGCGTTTTTTGAGGACTCTTTCTGCGCGCCGATGCGAGGCTGATAGTGAAAGACACTGGCCACAAACATGAAGATTCAGCGGCGCAAATTGTGTTGAACCTTATGTGAGGGGACGAGCCGTACCCGAACTACACTCAAAGAGCAAAGGCAAAGCTTAGGTAGCTCGTGGGCTAGGCCTTCACCCAACATAGCCAGCATCATGGGTTCATCAAGCAGCAAACCGACAAAGCAGTAGCATTTCATTACTTCAAGACGGGCATCGCGCCTCGCCTGGTCCCGTACGTCGAGGAGTTCTCCATGGTAGATTTCGTGGTATTCATGACTTTTTAGCCCATCGCCTCCGACCGCAGACCTTTTAACCCCCTTAACGCCAGTACCATGCTCGAGTTTTGCCAAGATAAACCGCCTAGTAGAAGAAGCCAATGATCTTGCCGGCAACGTGCTTGCGCCTGGCCTCCTCGTGATCCATGATGCCAGCCGATGTGGTGAGGATGACGTAGCCGAACTGACGGGCAGGCAGCAGCTTGACGACCCACTTCTCAAGGTCGGCAAGGCGGACGTTGTACCTGGGGGAGATGACGCCGGTCTTGTTGAGGCGGCCGTTCAGCTGGACGACGATCTTGCCGGAGCGGTGGTCATCGAGCTCCTCAAACTCGCCAATGTATCCTGTAGACAACATGAATTGTCAGTATGTTGCGAAAGACTAAACGCTGTACTTCATTGTCATGATTCCGAGAACGTGTAAGATTCTGTCGCAGTTTTATCTATCGGCAACTTAAAAGACTCGGGTCGTTGGTGATTGAGACCATCGTCCAGTTATCATGCCGAAGAAAGGGGAAGGGGCGTTTATGCGGAAACAGCAAATATCACAGCCTCGACGTACCGTGCTTCTGCATAACGCTCAGGAACTTGGTGATGACCTTGGAGCTAGGCCTGATGAGGACCTGGCGCTTGCCGGCCTTCTCGGCGTTGTTGATGCTCTTGAGAGCATCGTTAAGGACAGAGGTGCGGACCATCTTGACGGTTGGGTGTGTTTGTTGGGGAGATTCTCAAATCGCGAGAAGGGAGATGAGGTATCTGCCGAGCTGATCGACGGGGTGAATGTTAGCCATCTGGGGCTTGGAGCCAAGGAGAGTGCCCTTTTCCAACAAGATTCTTGTCTGCGAGGGTTCTGCCTGCTCGTTTCCGAAGGAGAGATGCGTATCACGGCCGCATTTTCAAGCGTTCATCGTTCCAAGTCGACCGTTGACCCCTTGATCTTTCCTCGGCCTCACCAGAGGCGTGCCAAGATCATTGTTCGAAATCCCGCGTGCGACAGCAGAACCGTGATTGCTCTCTCCAGCCTCCGCGATGGGCAAAATCCTGCAATACAACACTCAAGTCATTTTGCGCAATGTTCAAAATACCACATACCTCGGGTAAGTGTCAAGCTGGGCGATGGTAGTGAAAAGGGACGGGTTAGTTCAGGCAGAAGAACAGGTCAGAGATTTTAATTGCGGAACAGTTGGTGAAGGTAGGAGCTTCCCCCTCCCCTTGTCGTGACCCACTTTCGCGGTGAACATTGCGGGGACTTAGGGTTAGCATTGAAGCGTAGAAAAACGTTGATGACTAATCTAACCGTGGGGTCGCGCCTTCCTCATTATCCCACAACCCACCCAAAAGTTCTTAATTGCTTTCGACGCATTGTGTTCAGAAATTGACCTGCAACTCTCTGCAACTACACACAAGCAAGCAATCCTATTTTACGAGTCTCTTCGAGGACGTACGACACCATAAAAAAATCACCAAGATGGTATGCCTAAATTCCCCGCGGTCATGAAAACCACCCCTTTTCCGCCTGCCGCGCGCGGGTTTGGGCCACACAAGCTTGGCGGCTCGAGGACACCCTCAAAAAGTTGAGAGCTGGACATCCAAGCTAACACACAGGCTCCCCGTGCGCCCTTTCGATAGTCGGACGTAGAAGAGAACAACGCCCCCGAGGTCTCTGAGGAGGTCGAGGTTTCCGCCGATGCCTCCAAGGGAAGCATGTCCGTCCTGGACGCCCTCAAGGGTGTCCTCAAGCTAGCCCTCATGCACGACGGCCTCGCCCGCGGTCTCCGCGAGGCCTCCAAGGCCCTCGACCGCCGCCAGGCGCACATGTGCGTTCTGAACGAGGCCTGCGAGGAGGAGGCTTACAAGAAGCTCGTCATCGCCCTGTGCTCCGAGCACAAGATTCCCCTGATCAAGGTGCCCGACGGAAAGCAGCTCGGCGAGTGGGCTGGTCTCTGTAAGTTGCGCTTGCTGATCTCTGGCGTTTATATTTGGGACATCGGAGCTCTGCGGATCACTAACGGTGCACTTTTTTCGAAACAACAGGCGTACTAGACCGTGAGGGCAACGCCCGCAAGGTCGTCAACTGCTCGTGCGTCGTCGTCAAGGACTGGGGTGAGGAGTCGCAGGAGCGCAGTGTCATCCTGAACTACTTCCAGACCGAGCAATAAGCTACGAATAACGAATGTTACTACTGTCTTTTTTGATACTCTGCATGGGGCGTTTTTACGATACCGGGAGTCACGGAGGGCATGGGTATTTTCTTTTACAACGGCGCACCCGTTCGGATGTACTCTTTGCTTCTCCAGGCTGGCATTGGGATTCGGCTGGAAGGGGTTACACAAAAAGGCGAAGTGCCGTTTATTCGGGACTGGGTGACAGCGGAATAGCAAAAAAAGAAAAAAACAAGTTCAATGACTTGACAAATGGTCTGCCATGCGTGTGTCTTTGTGCGCCATAACTATTTCCTGCCTTCAACCATGATGATGTGGTATCCGAAGCCTGTTTTGGCCTCACCAATCTTTGGGTTTGATGTAGTACTGGGCTCAAGCGTGTAAGCGACTGCCTCGAACTCGGCCTTCAATGTTCCCTTGGCTTTCCAGCCCAACGCGCCTCCTTTTATCATGACTCTGTTAGTATGGGTCCTATAATGCTTACAGAGGTGCCCACGTGACGTGTACAGCTCAGCCTTTCTTCCTTACCTTGTCGTCCCTTGTCTTCAGAGTACTCTCTGGCGACTTCATCAAACTTGGCTCCGTCCCTGATCTTCTGAAGGGCTTCTTCCTTTTTGCTGTGCTTCTCACACTTGAGATTGCAAAGCTGTTAGCGACTGTTTACTCAAACCATATGTGGATCGCCTAAGTGGACAAGTCAAGAATAATTTGTACTTACAAGAATGTGTCGCACGTTTATCTGCTGTGCCGCCTTGACCTTCTTTTCCTCCTTGGCTCCAGCATCTTTGCTGCCCTGCCCCTTCTTATCCGCGGGCTTTTTGTCGTTTGTTTTCTTGGCCATGATTTCACTGATACTCCTTCACCAAGGTGCGGGTTGGTCAACGGACCTTTTCGTGGGTGATTTCAAACAATGGAACCAGTCTAAGTAGGTAGTATTAATACAAAAGTAAAAAGCCCCTCCGGCCCCCTCATAGGTTTGGAGGCGGCTCATCAGAGCGACCGACCCTAACCCTACTACATCACCACTTTATGTATGCCTATTCCTTAGGCACCTAACCACAACTACCACAAGGTTCATTGCTAGCATCTTCTGATTGCTCATCTTAGGCTACTCATGGCAGATCTCCGGCCTTGTTGCATTGCTTGCTCTTGTTGAACCGACTCGTCGGTAAAAGGCATTGGAAAGTGCGGGTGTCCGAGTCTGAGACCAACAGCGACGAGCCACTGTTCTTGTTCAAGTTTGTCTCTCATCTTCTTGTTTTTCCACGCCAAGAAATTCCTTCGCCCATTGGTCGACTTGAGCTTGTCTGCCTCAAAAATCTCGTGTCTCTTCCAGTCGTCTAGCTGGGAGGGTTTCGGGATGCGTCGAAGCTCCGCTAGAGGCATTTGTTCCGGAACACGCTCAAGGACAAGCGCAAGACGGTAAATCTCGGTGTCCTCGTCCAGTTTCTGCCCATACTGCACGATCTTGTATCTACGGCCTAGGTGTCAGCATGTTCAAGCAGCATTTGTGCACGGTGGATTCTGCCCACAAGCCATCGTATCGGAGTCCTGCTATGGGAGCAAGGGCGCTCCTCAGCTGATTGCCGCGCAGGATCCGAATCTGCTGGCCGACTTGTGTCATCAGAGTGATATGCATGTCTGACGCCTGAAAGCTCTCCCTCTGGTAAACACTGCGGCCGTTCGGGAGTTCCTGTTCCCTGCCTGAAAGGAGCGGCAGCACTGTGATGCCGTATTGAACCTTGGTAGGAACAGGAGCCGTGGACGCCACAATACCGTCGCGCTGGGCGCAGACAATGTTCAGCCACCACCTGGAGATTCTGTTAGAAGAAACCAAGTTTTCTCAGGCATGAACTCAAGTTCTATGCCATAAATAAACTTACTGTCCTGGCTCAAACTGTTTATCACTGTCAATATTGGAGAACTGTCCATGGTCCTCTTCAGTTCTCTAGAGAGAAGAGCTTTCCACAGCGCTGGGCGTCGTGGGAACAGTGAAAGACACCGCCCGCACTTGCGGACTGTGCAGGAATTTGTGATGTCTGACACGGTCCAATGAGACGAACATCTCCCTGAACCGCTTCGTCCACTGGCGCTGCAGAGAGTTGGCGGCTGTCTTCGCCGCCATCAGGTTGCCTGGTATCGGGGGCGGGGGCTGGTTGTGCGGGTCCATAAGGTCCTCAACGAGCTTGTCCAGATGCGCATCCCGGATAGTCTCGATACCAATGGGCAGGTCTGCCAAGCCATGCGTCTCCATGCGAAGCAACGCATCCAGAAGAGCCAGAAGGTCACTCTCCCGCGGGCCCATGTTTTTGTTTTCCGCGAGAGACGAGCGGACCGAGTCGGTTAGCTGGAGCAGAGATGTGGCGGTCCAGAATACATCGTTGACTTGAATGCCCTCTTTGTTCGGAGACTGCTCTCGGGCTTTCTCGATGCGTAAGACTTCGTGTGGCTCGTGGTGGGCCGTAAGCCTTCTTGCATGGCCAGACTGAGCGTAGCCTCTTGTAGTGCTAGGCATTTTTCTCAGGTGCGGTTGTGTTAAAAACGGTTACTTCCTGACTTGGAAAAAGGAGATGAAGTCGACGGTGGCAAAAGGTACAGTTATGCGGGAGTGTTATAATAGATACGAGAGGTCTTAGGTTCAGGTTTGACGACAGCCATTTCCCCAACTGATGTACAGCGGACATATAATAATTAACATGATAATTAATACTACATTTTATTTTGGTGTTACATAATACGGGCAGAGTTGTATAATGGAAGAGATGAATTAATAAACTCGTCACTAAGATCCGTTCGGCAGGGGCAAGCTTAGCCAGCAGACGCTCCACTTTAGGTCGATCGTCCTCACCGCCTTGGGAAAATAGGCATCTGGTTGGCAGTCGCGGGGTTGACTTGCCGGCAGAAAGTCGCGAATTTGTTTGAAGTCGCTCTTGCCTTTCGTCAACTTTTTGCTCGCATAGGTTGACAACCTCAACTCCAGTACCTATCCCACCAACAGGGTTTTCTTGCCAACCTACTATTGGATGGTCAATCTTTGTCTTATGTTATTCTCACTCACTCTCTCTGCTCTCTAGCTCTATCAATTCATCGCCTCTCTAATCCTGCATTCCTGATTTGCACTACGAGGAGGCAGCCGTTGGCCCATCACGGCTCACCAGAGTGAGATGGCGTCAACGTCATTAGCAAAGCAAGACGTACAGCTGCACCATCCGGTGCTGTCGGCGTCTCACATTGCCACTGTTCGTACCGCAGCAGAGAAGCGGCTGGGGATTTTGTATTTTTCCTCGCCTACGGATTATGGCTGGAATGGCGATATCAGAAAGCGGTATGTACCAAACTCACCTCACGCTCACTTTCGCCTTACCCATACTTCCTTCCAAAAGCGACGCAATCTCAGCCTATCTTAACAATAAGATCTGTTTGGTCAAAATTAATTCGATTTTATCTCAGTTACACCGACTTCCAGGTTTATGAAGTTCGCAAAGATGGCAGTGTCATTCATCTAAGCGACTTTCAGCAAGCCGCCAGGCGCCCTCCCCAGGTATGTCGATTGACTCTCAACGCTCTGCTCCCTACGCCCCTTTACCAACAAGAGAACCCCATCGCAGCCACAAAGTGGTAGCACCATTGCCAAGATCACATCCCATCCATCTCGGAACTCGGCCGAGCCACAGGCAGCAAAGGATGCGCCTGGCACGAAAGCGTCCTCGGCTGCATCTGAGCAGGCCTACGTTCCTGTTTCTGAGGATGATACTGCCATCTTGCAAGATCTGGTTGGGGAGACTGCAGCGGCAGAGTTGATCGAGCTCGACAAAAAGATACAGACCAAGGATGGCTCAAGTCGGAGCCAGATTGTCAAATTCCCCTCCATCACAGACCGTTCTCTGCGCACCAAGGTGCACCAAGAAGCACGGCGTATCTTCAACTCGAGGATTGAGACACAGGTCGGAGAAGAAGGAATCATCAGTGCCCGCGCGTTGGCGTCGCAGCAGGGCCAACGGCGCAACGCAAACGGCCCCCGGGCATCTCGAGATGGCTGGAAGGGTGGCGCCCGTGCCGAGCCTCGCCCTCCACGAGGCCAGTACCTCCACTTTACACTCTACAAAGAGAACAAGGACACGATGGACGCGATCAATCACATTGCCAGGCTCCTCAAAATTAAAGCGTCCAACTTCGGCTTTGCTGGCACCAAGGATCGTCGGGCTGCTACAGTTCAGCGCGTCAGCGTATGGAACAAGGACATCAAGGACCTCAATACGCTCAACGACAAGATGTCTGGGATTCGGGTTGGCGACTTTGCCTACCAGAAAAAGCCCATGCAGCTTGGTCAACATGGAGGCAATGAGTTTGTGATTGCCATGAAGAATGTTGAGTCTCCTCGGCTGAGAGATTACTCGGTCGCCCACCGGCTAAAGGCGACTGAGGAGTGCGTTCAACTGGCCCTTGACAGCATCTTCAAACGTGGGTTCATCAACTACTTTGGTCTTCAGCGCTTCGGTACCCACGCCATCGGCACCCAGGAGATTGGCATGAGGATCCTTAGAGAGGATTTTGTCAGCGCTGTCAACGGCATCCTGCACGTGGACCAAGAGGTCTCGGCCGCAGTCGCAGAGGGTAACAACGATGGCCGCTTTCACCGCGACGAGTTCGACCGAGCTCGTGCAATCACCATGTGGAGAATGAGTGGCAAGGCGGACGCCGCCCTGCGCATCCTGCCCAAAAAATACAACGCCGAGAACACGCTGATCAAGCATCTTGGCCAAGCCCCCAACGACTTCACAGGAGCCCTTATGCACATCACACGCGGTCTCCGGATGCTTTACATCCATGCCTACCAATCGTTCGTTTGGAACTTTGCGGCCAGCAAGCGTTGGGCGCTGTACGGAGACAAGGTTGTTGCAGGAGATCTGGTGCTTGTTCAGCCCGACGAGTCCCCAATCTCTCAACGCGCGCCAGCCGAAGACATGTGCGAAGAGATCAATCAAGAAGAGGAAGAGTTTTATCAGCGGGCTCGCCCTATCACGGAAGAGGAGGCTGCGAGTGGACGTTTCAGCATCTTCGACGTTGTCCTACCTGCGCCTGGGTTCGACGTCATCTACCCTGTGAACGAGCTTGGCCAGTTCTATGTTGACTTCATGAAGAGGGAGGAGAACGGTGGACTTGACCCCTACAACATGCGTCGCAGACACCGCGAGTATAGCATGAGTGGGCACTACCGAAAGCTCATGGCAAAGTTCACCGCTACGCCAATGTTCGCCGTGCGGGCGTACTTGGATGATGAGGAGCAGATGCACCCTACCGACCGCGACTTGATTGAGTGGCGCAAGCATCAGGAAGCTCCTCAGAAGGACAAGGCCGCTTCGGCATGGGGCAACTTTGCTGAAAATGCCAAGAAATTCGATGCTGCTGCCGACGACGAGACGCGTCGTCGGCGCAGAGACTCGCCGCCGACAGATACTCGCATTAACGATGCCTGGGTTGAGACTGGCTCTGATGGTGGCAAGCGAATCAAGGTTTCTGAGCCAGTAAAGAATGAATACAAGCAAGTCCATCACGGTGATTCTGTTGCTCAGCTCAATGGAGTCGTTGGACAGTCTTCTGGTAGCTCCGTCATGGAGCCGGAGTCGACAACTTTGTCCAGGCTTGAGACAGGTGGTGACGTTGACATGATCAACACTGGGGGAGAGGTAGCTTCCCAATCACGCCGCTGCACAGATGAGGACAATGGGGATAGCAAGACGTCGGACCTCATGACCTTTTTGCACAAACAGCTACAGTCGGCTGAATCCAATGTGCCGGGCACTTCTGTCCAAGACCCTGGCATAGACGCCGGTGCCTCGTTTGAGAGTGCGGCACAACTGCCGGCCCAGAGCATCGTGGACAGGGCCGCAGCATCGGATAACTCGTCTTCATCCTCAGCCACATGCGAAGCACCCAAACCGCCAATGGTCAATGTCTTCGCCGACGCTGACAAGTATGCCGACCCGGCGCACTCTGCCGTTAACATTTCTGCCAAATTCGCCAACCACTCCTCTCTCGAGGGTGGTGAGGATGTCAAGATTGCTGTCGTCCTCAAGTTTGCTCTGAGCTCAAGTAGCTATGCGACGATCTGCATTCGCGAGATGACCAGTCAGAGCAGTTAGCATCGTGGATTCTTGGCTTCATGGCTTTCTGCTGAATCAATGAATGCTATCGCCACGCTGTCAAGCATAAACTGAACCCGCCAATTTTGCTGCGCACGACAGTCCTTGCAGAACCGACTTGTATTTGCTTTCCTGTGTATGTACAAAGGCACGCACAAGGTGCCATGTTTTGCCACAAGATTGTACAATGGGCATTGCCAGTTACTCCGCGACTCGACTTACCCACCCCCGTCATCAGCCATCGGCATCCTCGCACCAGTTTGGTTGCCGCAGCCTACAAACGTGGGCTAGCTATATTTGCACTTTCTCTCAAGATTTCCAGGTGACTTTCAGTCATTCGCGCACGTCTTGCGCAACCGCACCAAGCTTTCGAGTGCATCAAGCCTTTAGCTGAAGTGTCAAGCAGGCGCCCTCCTGTCGATCATGATGTTTTTTTTTTCTTTCTTTTTGTTTTCTTTTCCCTTTGGCCCACAAAACATGGCTTCTTCTACAACTCAGTTGACGCATATGCCAAAAGACTCATCTCTTGAGTTGAGAGGGTGACATGAGGGCAGTGGAAATTTCCACAATCATATCCGTGTTATTTGATTTCCTCAAAAGTGCTTGCATATCTGGTGGGCTATTTTTCGGGTCATGGTAAATTCGACACGAGCTCATGGTCTTGTCTTTTGAAGAACAAAAGCATATATGGAGATTCTGTGTTTAGAGTAGATACCCAACCAATCTGCATGCCAGATTGCATTGAATCTTTTTCTCCCGCATTTTGCGGACTTTACAGTGCCTGCGGTGTACTTGTTCAAGGGATGATCATTATAAAAGGCAGCTTCGCAACCGAGAATAGAAGTCTATGATATTGAGGCCTTCCCCCCTCCCCCCCAGATAGATCGACGGCTTGGCACAAACATGATGTATCAATAGAGATTGTCTTCTTCCATTGGTGGTTTTGCTTTCCACATCATCCAGCAGGTCCTCACAAAAAAGGTGGATTGACTACCTATAACTTCGACTCAGCAGAGTGACGCTGGTGGGCATGCGATTTTCCCCATCCAAGTTCGCCAGTTTCATGCCGATACCACAATCCTTACGGCCGTTTACAGCGTCGTAGCTCATCATTGGGCAGCAGCCCCTAGGTCCGGCTGGAGCCCGGCTCTCATGCGTCCTTCCGGTGGGCCTTCAAACAGAATTGTCCTGAAAGAAAACGGAAAACACTGCCGGTTCATTTCGCTTAGACTACGGGCAGTCTCCGTGTACACGACGGCGTCGGCCCTTAGCTCTTGGAATCGCCGTTGTCGTTCCAGCCCCAGACCTGCGCGAGGTAGCGTGTCATGTTGACACGCTTGGACTTCATGTCAACCATCCACGGGTGCTCCAGCATCCTCCAGGGGCTCGCCCTCCTCTGCGGGTCCTTCTCTAGACTGTGATTTGGGCTGTTAATATGCGCCGCACTGAGGGGAATGGTGGTCCTTGGAAGTAGGGACTTACCAGCATTCGATAAAGTACTTGAAGTTTTCGCTCCACACAATTTGAGCGGCGGGCTCGTCCTTGAGCTTGGGAATCGGCTGCCGAACAATGTACGTGAGCAGATCAATTAGCCCCGCGCGGGGGGCCATTTCGGTGCCGTCGGCAGGGAATGGGAAGCGATGCTGGGCAACCTCGAGCAGCGTCACGCCCGTCGACCAGACATCCGACGTGATGGTGTAGCTTTGGCCCGTGATGCGCTCGGGCGCCATGTAGTAGCTCGTGCCGATGAAGGTGTTGGCCTCGCCCTTGGTGCCGAAGTCGCCCGACACTCCAAAGTCGCAGAGCTTGACGTCGCCATTGCGGCAAAGAAGGATGTTAGAGGGTTTAATATCACGGTGAATAATCTTCTTCGAGTTGAGGTAGGTGAGGCCGCGTAAAACGCCCTCGGCGATCTTTCCGAGCACCTTCTCGCCCGTTCGGCCCCCTAGCTTCTTGACCTCCTTGTAGATGCTGTCGAGGGAACCTCCCTCACAAAACTCCATAGCAATGGAGATTGTAGCCGTAGACGCATCTTCAAATGCACCGTAGTATCTGCAGATGTGCTCCGAGGCGCATTGTACGTTGAACTCCAGCTCTCGTATAATTTGCTTCTTGACGTCGGGATCCGGGTTGGTTGTAATGACCTAATAGTTGGGCGTCAGTCAAGCGACGGGCTTTGGGTTGTGCGAGGATGTCTGACGCGGGCATGTCTGGCCCAACTAACCTTCAAGGCAAAAACAGTCTTTCCTCCAGTCAGCTTGCACCGTGTCACAGCACCACCGGCACCCTCGCCGAGTCCTCCCAGCTCGACAATACGATTCTGCATGCTGGCAATCTTCCAGCCTTCAACGTCTAGATCTTCGACATCGGCCGTGCTAGCCTTGTCAATGGTGAGCTTGTCAAAGCCCTCCAGTCCTTTCAAGCTTCCGTCCTTGTCCGTGCCACCGTCACCCCTCTCCGAGTAGATGGATCCGACGGCTGAGGTGGGATCCGGAGTGCCTTGAGGCCGCGTGGACCCAATGCCAAAGTGACTGGCAAACGACAGGGCCGAGTACTGTGAGCCGGCGCTGGTTGGGTTTGATGTGCGTCCGTCCATGGGCCCGAAGGAGCCGGACCGGCTGTGGGCGGTGCTGCTTTCGCTGCCCCCAGATGCACTCTGACCTTGCTGTGTGATTATGCTAGGCCTTCCGGGCGCCTGCTCGTGCGGGATGACAGAACTGCCCATTGGCGTTGCGAGGTGCAGTGTCGGAAGAGCAGGGCGCCCTGGGACGGCGCCCACAGGTTTCGCATTTGGAGAAGGAGGAATTGCCAGGCCGAGCCTAGGCGCGCGGGGGCCTGAGCGGGCTCCCGGTATCGCGGGTCGCAGTAGTGGTGCTGGGCTGGAGAGGATGGGAATCGTGGTGGCTGGCGGCGTGGGAACATCGAGACTAGGTATGGGTTTCTTTGTGATGAAACCCGGATGCATTGTCAACAAGTTGATCTCGGTGACAAAATGGAAAAATCGTAAAACTGTCAAGTCGGAAAGGGGGCTCTAGATATATATGCCGAGGTAGGAGCAATGGACAAAAAATGGGAAAGCAAAAGCACCCATGGCAATTCGAGGAAAATATATGGAATAGAGGCATACGGAAACAGGCTCGCCGCCAGAGGCAGCCTCTTGATTGTGCATCCTCGGCCTTCCTTTGTCGTGAGCGCGGCCGCCGGGGGCGCTCACAGTTTGGGGTTCGTTTGCTAGGATAGGATAGAGGGTGCGGTTATAGACAGGTCGTTCGAGAGGGTGGGCTGCCTTTGCACTGATAAGGGACTCCCGTCGTAGAGGTAGCGTGTGTATAAGTGCCTCAGTGCAAATGGCAGACGGTTCGGGGTACTCGAGCAGTGTCTCGGACGAGGCTGTAGCTTATGTACCTAGTTCGGTGGGCAGGAGCAGAGGTTGCCGAAATAGTGATGTATTCGCTCACGGGCAGGCAATGGCAAGGCTTGACGAGGGTGGCGAGGCAGGTTGCCTTGGCTGGTCGTGGGACACAACTATGATGCTGGTTGGTGTATGGGAATGGTGACTATCTAGAAGAGGTCAGATTTCGTAGCCGCGGACCTCGATGCGAGGATTCAGGAAAGCCTTATTGGAAGAGGAGAGGAGAGAGGAAGCATACGTACGTACGGTTTTAGGTGTAGGTCGTAGTGAGTTGGGTGAGGTGAGCGAGTTGATGGGTGGCACGGGGAACAGCGATGGATGGATGCCCAGACAGTGGAGGTGAGGGGCAGTAAAGCAAAGCCAAAGAAAGCCAAAGCCAGAGTAACGCCAGAGACACAACGACAGGCAACACACACACACACACACACGCACACACACACACACACACACACACACACACACCAGCACCAGACATCGCTTGACCCCTGGCACTTAACTCCCTCTCACTACGAGGCTCCACTTTTTCTTTTTTATGTTTTATTCCGTCGTCCGTGCTGGATTTACGTACTCCGTATTTAGTTCAGTATTTATTATTTATTACGTGGTTTTGGTGCGTGCCGCCGCCCCCAAACAACCAATAGCCTGACTAGGAATGGCACAATACCTCTAATCTAGACTAGAGTGTCCATTGGCTCTGCTCTGCTCTGCTTAGCTTCCCAAGTAAAATTTCATCTGGGTGTGTGTGTGTGTATGGTTCGCAGACACCATGTATGTAGGTATGCACTAATCAATTAATACTTGACTTTTACGGTATTTATGGGGTTGGGG
>JASAOQ010002661.1:4848-24726 GCA_031306065.1 Pseudopyricularia cyperi | reverse complement strand
ACCCTAGACTCCTCTGCACTGCTCTATTGCTTCAACCCATTGTACCCTACCTTAGGAACAGGCCCCCGATACCTGATCGTAACAGTCGTCCATGTCACCCGGACGGTTTGTCGCCACCATGAGGAATGGGGCATTTTTGCGGCTAACTAGGCCGTCCATCTCTATCAAAAACTGGCTTACGGCCTTTCGCTGCCAGTCGCGGTCCAATAAACCGCGCTTCCCAAAAACTGAGTCACCCTCATCCAAGAAAATGACACACGGCGCGAGCTTGGCCCCCAGAGAGAAGAGTCCTTTGATCCGCTTCTCCCTATCGCCAACCCACTTGTTCAGGGTATCAGCTGGCGTCGCTACGATGAGGTTAGTGCCTGCAGACGCGGCCACCACGCGTGCCAGATGGGTTTTGCCCACGCCCGGAGGACCGTAAAGTATCGCGCCGTTAACGGCTTCCTTAGCAAGTAAGCCATATGAATTGCTCTGTCTAAGGTCGAGTATCTGCTTCAGACTGTCGACCAGACTCTGGTCCATATGAATTCCTTTAGCCGTAGAGGCCACAGCTTCTGTTTAGGAGCTGTTTGTTAGTATACCCCATGTATTACGCATTGTCGCAGTGGTGAAACTGCCCCGTGATTGCTTACCGGTATCTACAATGCAGTCAAAATAGTCCCTTTCTGGCTCTGAACAGCCGGGAAAAATGCTTGCCAGGAGTTCCTTAAATTTGTACTTTTTGGTGGGTACACCTATTTGGACGTCAACCTCGTCGCTGTCGCAATCCTCGTCAACAAATTCGTTGGTTCCAGCGTCGTTCAATTTTTTAAAAATTGCCTTGCTCCTCATTATCCGCTCCATAACTTCAAAAATGTCCGAGGGGGTCACGGCGCCGGTCCTGATGGCGCGAGCCGAAACCTGCCTCACTACTCTCTCGGAAAGATTCACGTCCCAATCTGCAAGCATCTGTCTTTTTTGCTCGTCCTCAACCCCACTGACGACCCTTTCACCCGAAGGCGAACCAGTAGGGTAAAGAGCAGCTGTAATCACCGAAGGATGATCATCCAACGTAACGCGCAACGAACGACGGATCAGTCGCCACTTGGCTATAGGCTCTGCCCGCGCGTTGTATTGTTTCATGGCCTCAGCTGCACGTCTGGTGTTACGCGGCACAAGGTTAACAACGCAGCTCTCGCGTAGTTCCAGGCCCTCCCATACTTTGGCGATACCTCGAGTGGGTTTCTCGTCTTCGGTACTGGTGGAGACAGCAGTACCGATGAGAATGACAGGCCGACCCTCATCTCGTCTAATTTTATTAACGCCGGCGGCAATGCGCTGAAGGGGCGTGCTTCTTTCCAGGCTGTCCAAGCCGCGGAGAACGAAAATGAGAGGTCGAGGTTCAATCGATGATATGCAGCCCGAAACAATTCTTTGTGTTTCCGCTGCTTTTGCCGACTGCGCCTGGGAATCATGGTTTTGGTTATCAACTTTTTGCATCTCTGACCCGGGTGCTGACGCCCGCGCGAACGCCTCCGCAATGGCAGCGTGCAAGATCACGGTTGCAGAGTCAAACGCATTTTTTATTCCATTCTGTAGGATATCAACTGCCATTAGGCTCTCGTTTAGACACTGTCTCGGTGAAATCACTGCCGTATTTGCCTCGGAAGCTGTAGTTGTCATACTGGAGGCGGCGGTCTCTCCAGTTCCGCCCCCGCTCGGTTTTCTTTTACTTTCTGCTGCCTTCAGGATGCAGGCCACTCCTTCTTTAGAGTTGCTATCGGCTGTATTGGATCCAAAGAACTGGCTGAGCAGACGGATGGAATTTGTGAGATATTGAGGGGCAATATCTCGAATCTCTTCAGAGTCCTGCCAGAATTCTTGGCACAGATCTTCGAAATCTTCTTGATCAACGGTGATAATGTCCGCCTCAGTGTTACGGCCGAGCTGACGTATAACCTCATCGAGAAATCCCAGCGAGCCGTGCTTTGGCGATTGGAATAGGAACGACGAGGCTGCCACCCAATCTTTCGATGGCTTCACCCTGGTCCCATCCGCATTCTTCTTTGTTGTGGGTGGCTGTAGGGCAGTACTTATCAGATCAAGTGTTTCGTCATACATCTCGCGGTGAAGTTGAAAGATAGCTTTGGCTGGTTGTGGAATCTGACTGGAACCGGGGATCGGTTTGCTAGTTTTGCTTGAATCGTCCGAGGTAACCACTGTCTTCTGAGTTGATCCAAAATTACTAATAATGCCGGCTTTTTTGCCACCAACTCTTTCGGGAGTGGCCGCCGTTGGTTGGTCCATCTTTTTGGTGCCTTTGCTTAAGTCCTTGAGTGTGATCAAATCGAGCGACGAACGGTATTTGACAAGGTCGTGGTAAAGCATTACATTTTCCCCCAAGAACCATTCTGGAAGTTTCAACTTACTTCTATTCTCCCTCGCTTGATTAGATGTGAACGGCTCGGCGTCCGCTGCTTCATTGGCCTCCGGCGTTGCGCTCTCGGCCTTGTCACTGGATTGCTTGACTTTTTCTTTTTGCTCGGCAGCCTGGGCAGCGGATGGCCGGTCGGAGCCTTCGAAATTTTCCAAACTGCTCGACTTGACGTCTGGAACGGCATTCTCGTCTGCAGGAGGCGACTCTTCCTTGGAAGCGTTTGTCAAGCTTATGTCGGTGGCAATTTGCTGATGAAAGTCTGGTTTTCCCGCATGCTGATACTTCTTGGCACAGCTATCACACCGAAACTGGGCTGAACCCGCCTGAGATATCTCTGCGCCGACCTGAACAACATTGACTGCCATCCCAACCTTAGCTATGTCCGAAGTTTTACATATTGAAGCCGGTGGCGTATCATCAGATTCGTTATCGACACCGGGAGCCAACTCGGGCGAGTTCGGCGCTAAAGCTCCGGCAACAGCAGTATGTGGTTGCGCGTAAAAAGCCAATACTGAGCCGGCTATAATAAATAGCAGCAAAAAAAAGTTTGCGGAATCTTGGGCGTCAAAAGCGGATTTTTCGTATGACCCAGCCATAGCGGGCAGGCTTTGCAAGGTTATCCTGTCAAACATCGTAAAAAATAGGTATAGGCGCCGGAAGACCGCGGGCTATTGCGGGAGTGTCACGTCGCGAGCAGCCGTCTTTAGGCACACAACTGCCGAGTTGGTCGCTATAAATCCTCGATGGAAGAGAGAATAGGGAGGATGAAGTAATGAAAAACGGGAAATGCACTGAATCAGGGAAATAAGGCACTAAATAACAAATGAGACTCGGGCTGACAGCGGGAGAATGGGTTGCACAGGCGTTCACAGGCATATGTTGGCAAAAAATGTCCGTTTATAGCGACATTTTGTGTGTAACCACACCCAACGTTTGCCTGCTGCCCAGTAGAACTAAACCGCCGGCATCGTAATGAAGGACCCACAGGGAGGAAATGTTGGATGCGGTCTTCCGTTCTCGGCAAATATTGTGTACGGGTTCCCAACTGGTAAATTGGACCTATAAACATAAACAATGCAATTGTGCAGAACCGCCTGTCGAGAAGTAATTCTGCCTCTCAACTGTAGGTTGATCCAAAACCTCGCTTGCAAAATGGACCAAGGCAATGGACTGAATCGACGATGACGAAAACACCACCAACCGTGTGCAAAAATGGTCTTGTGAAAAGCCGTATTGGCTTTAGCCCAAAAAATCTCCTTTTGATGCTTTTTCTATCTTGTGGCATATCTGCTAGCCTCAGTTTGCAATTCCTGTGCGGCGCCGACGTGACCATGTCAGCGGTTCAGAGGCTTGCGATGCTTTTTCCAAACAGCTCAAGCTGATAGAATCGGTATCCGGCAAACTGTTTTTGAGGCTATCTTCATCATAAATTCCATGCTTGTCGGCAAAGCAATGAAATCTCCGCCTTTACGTAACAGTAGTACGCTTTCTATAGAGCTTACATTTGAGCTGGACTCAGAGTCCTTGGAAGGCTTGTGGCCTAACATTGGCCTCTTGTTTTGCACCCATTGTAAAAAACGTGTCGAATTTGACTTTGTAGTCAGATTTGGCTTCGAAATCCTATCTGATCCCTGATCGAATTCAGCGCCGCAGTCGGGTTTGGCTGTAACATATATAGCTCATATCCTAGTAAGACTATTTGGTTCCATCGGCCCTGATAGCAAATTCGATATCGCTGTCGCAAAAGTTGGACACAACTCCCATAACTCGCAGGTATCACGCATTCTTCACTTACAGTCGCGAACTTCTCTCGGCGTTTGTGTTGTCCGAGCCGTTCACGAGTTTTTAATCGTATATATGGAAAAATGGTCGCCCAATGGATACAATGGCGAAAAAGAGAAAGTCTGCCGCTTCCAAGGTAACGTGGATGTACACGACCCGGAACAGGACATGACCCGGAACACTTTTCTAAAATCGACTAACTACATGATTAACGCGTAGACGAAGCTTGCGCGCTTCTTCCCTTCTTTTCCTGTCCTTAGACTAGAATCTTCGTTGATAGATGCCAATACACTAGCTCCCACGTTAAATCGACCCTGGCTGTGACAGTCATATTGTCATTGCCTGCTGGTGTGGGCATCTCACTACACTACATAGCCTAGACTGGGCTGCAGGATGTGCAGCTCGATCACTTGACCTTTTGGACGGAACGGGAGGTTATGCGTTCTTCACACATATTAACTCTAACTTTCCCAAAGTACCGCCCGATCTGACCTTGACAAAAACTCGGTTAGAACTCCCCTATATCCGGGTCTGCACAAAATCTTGGAGAACATCTTTGGCAGAATCTTCATCAACGCATGACTTGACTCAGCCCCCAAGTGCCAAGGCTGGGCTCTGCCAAGGTAGAGTCGCAACTCTGCCACTTTGGTTCAGTGATGCGACAATCAGAATACACTTTGGAGTTATTAGTAATCACTAGTACCACACAGGACAAGTAGTAAGTACCTGGCCATTTCATCTAAATTCTCCAAGATTACTTTAAACTTTAATTATAGTCGCTTTTTTATCCAACACATCCCCGACGATATTACTGTTGCGTACGTCGTATAGTACATAGTACAGCCAAGACTTGCTCTAGAATCATCCGTAAAGTTGCTGGTAACTTGGATCCTAGATACTAGGTAACACGGCAGAGCTCGACTCAAGAGTATCTCTGCTGTCTATATGACGACAACTGGGATACCTATCCCAACGTTGGCAAGTTCGTCGCAATCTCGATATTTCCATTTTGAAACTTCACGCACATTGTCGTCAAGTAGAATTCGTTTCGGACCATCATCCAACCATGAGCGAGGAAGCCGTCGTGACCACCGCCATTCGGGCTGCGTGGCTGGCAATCGCCGGCACCGAAGGCCAAGGCCCAGACTGGCACATCTTGGAAAATAATGGAGAGAGAGACGCGACAACCGAAAAGGACAAGGATGGAGGTGCGCTTGCGTCCATCGCGAAGGACGTTCTGGGAAAGGATTTTCAAGGCGACCTGGGGCTACAGGAGTTTCGAACCAAGCTCTCCTCTACGAGCGCCGATGAACCCGTGGTCCTGCTGCGTTATCACCGCGGCGCCACGCTGGCAACTTCCAACGGCGAACCCGACGGCGAACGAAACCAAGGCTTGATTCTGGATATTAGTGAGGAGACCGAAGGAGTGTCTGTGCTGGCAACTCGGTACACAAATCCTTTCACACAAGTCGAGGCGGACATGGTGGCACGGCTCCTGGAAACGGCTGTCAATAAGCTGCGTGTCCCTGGTAAACAAGATTCCACAGTTGGCACCGCGGACCTCCGCCAAATCTGGGCCTGGAATGCGACTATCCCCGACATGGTCGAGGCCCTTGTGCACGACACGTTTGCAGAGCGCGTACGCGAACAGCCCGATGCACCGGCTATATGTGCTTGGGACGGCGACCTGACCTACGGCGAACTGGATGAAATTTCAACCCGTTTGGCGCACGAATTAGTCGCATCGGGGGCCGGGCCAGGCACTATCGTGCCTTTGTGCTTTGAAAAATCTATGTGGACGCCAGTGGCTATGCTTGGGGTGATGAAAGCCGGAGCAGCCTCGGTGGCCATGGATACGACACAGCCAAAGGCCCGGCTGCGGACGATTGTTGAACAAGTCTTTTCGAACTCGGAAAGCTTGTTGATTATTTCGTCTACGACCAATCGAGCACTGGCAACCGAGCTGGTACATCAAACAGCAGAGGACGTTCCGATAATTATCGCCGAGGAGCGAGCTACGCAAACTCGCAAGAATGAGGTCAAATTACCGCCGTTGCCGGCACGGACCACCCCCGAGGATTTGCTATACGTCGTTTTTACGTCCGGTAGCACGGGCGTTCCGAAAGGCGCCATGATCACACATGCCAACTTCAGCAGCGCTGTAAAACATCAGCAGTCGACTATCGGGTTTAAGCGAGATTCTCGTGTGTTCGACTACGCGTCGTACGCCTTTGATGTAGCTTGGTCCAACGTGTTACATACGCTAACCGTGGGTGGCTGTTTATGCATACCTAGCGATGCAGACCGATTCGGATCTGTAGCCGAATCTATTAATAAATTCAACGCTACTTTTGCGCATTTGACACCAACCTTGGCCCAAATCCTTTCAGCCTCCGAAGTACAGGGTTTGCGCACCATAGCGTTTATCGGGGAAAAGCTCAACCGGTCTACTGCTTGGTTATGGGATGATACCGAGACCAGTTTGAACACGTACGGGCCAGCAGAGTGCACCGTCACCGCTACCGTGTTCCGAATCCCACCCCATGGTCCCGAAGACCCGTCCATCGGAACCGGGTCATGCGCGGTTACTTGGATCATACACCCAGACGGCGACAGCCTGGTGCCCATTGGAGAAATAGGCGAACTTTGGATAGAGGGGCCGATAGTAGGCCGCGGGTGCTTGGGCGACGAGAAGAAAACCAAGGCTGCCTTTATCGACGACCCGACCTGGTTAGTCAAGGGGGGCGGTCCCGGCTTTCCCGGTCGTCGCGGCCGACTATACCGTACGGGAGATTTAGTGAAGTACGACAGAGACGGACTAATTTACTATCTAGGCCGCAAAGATGACCAGGTCAAGATCCGAGGTCAACGCGTCGAGCTCGGGGAAATCGAGCACCACCTCAAGGAATGTCTCGCCGCCTACCCAAACGTCGGTGTATTAGTCGACATGGCCCAGCCGGCCCAGAGCCAAACCAAGGTGCTGGTGGCCATCCTGGATTTAGGCTCCCAAGCCGAAGAAAGGAAGTTATTGGCGCAGATAATTGCCGACATAGATGCACAAATAGGCGACCGGTTGCCGAGCGGATTGATTCCATGCGCTTTTATCCCGGTGGAAAAGTTCCCCATGACCACCACGAGCAAAACCGACCGGCTGAGCTTGCGGAAGATGGTTGCAGCCATGACTTTCGAAGAGTTTTTCGCTTTGGACCCAGCTCGGCTGCGGAACGACAGCAGAACAGCACCGTCGACAGATATGGAACTGCGGCTCCAGCAGCTATGGGCAGATGTGCTAGGCGTTTCTCCGGAGTCGATCTCGGCAGAAGACAGTTTCCTCCGCTTAGGTGGCGATTCCATTGCGGCTATGCGACTAGTTGCACGCGCACGCGAAGACAACCTGCTGTTCAAAGTGTTGGATGTATTCAAATCTCCACGCTTGAAAGATTTGGCTCTGACAGCCAAAGTCATCAATTCAACGACCATAGAAGTAATAGAGCCTTTCTCGTTACTTCGGACCGACCAACAACCAGTGGAACTTATTCGGAAGCAAGCGGCAGAACGTTGCGGTTTAACGGCCGACCAGATCGACAAGATCCAAGACATATTCCCCTGCACTCCGCTTCAGGAAGGTCTGCTAGCTATAACGGTCAAACAGCAGAATGAATACGTAGGGCGACACGTGTTCAAGCTACAAGGGAACATTGATGTCGAACGCTTAGCTGAAGCTTTGAACAAAGTGACGGCGGCAAACGATATCCTACGCACGCGGATCGTGGATTTGCCAAGCCAGGGGCTTGTGCAAGTGGTTATGAGGAGCGCAGCGCCCTGCATGTTTGGGCAAACCAATGCAGAGGAGATAGGGCTAGGCACCCCTTTACAGCGAGCTGTTATTACCAACTACGACGAGGACGGCAGTCGTTATCTGGTGTGGACGATACACCATGCGCTCTACGATGGTTGGTCGATTCTGCTTCTGGAGCAGCAGTTGGAAGACGCATATTCTGGAAAAGGGGAAGGCGGCCTTCATCCAACCGCTTTTCAAGGCTTCATCAAGTACATCACCGGCGTCAATCGAGACTCGACCAGTAAATACTGGCAGGCAGTGTTGGCTGACTGCGAAGCAGCGCCGTTCCCAGCATTGCCGTCACCCCGGTACCAGCCAAAAGCTGACCAGGTTTTGCGGTATACTATTCCGGATCTCCGTTGGCCAAAGAACGACATCACACCATCTACCTTTCTCCGGACTGCTTGGGCAATCGTGCTTAGCCGTCGAACGGCTTCCAATGACGTTGTTTTCGGGGTGGTTAGCAACGGAAGACAAGCGCCGGTGCCGGGGATCGAATACATCACAGGGCCAACGATTGCAACGGTGCCCTTTCGGGTAAAGCTTGACAACGTCATGGCGGTCAGCGATGTACTGTCGGCAGTACAGTCTCAAGCTGTCGAAATGGTACCGCATGAGCAATTTGGCTTATCCGGTATTCGGAAGCTAGGGACTGGTGCAGAGCAGGCATGTCAGTTCCAATCACTCCTCGTTATAGAGCCCAAGCCAACACCTGGCGAAAGCTCTGCTGTGTTTACCAAAGACCAGTCTGAAGCAGCAATCTCGGGGGACAACATCGTGCAGTTGAACACATACGCCCTCATGCTTGGGTGCGAGCTGAGCAGCAATGGTGTGGAAATGGAAATCAAGTACGATTCCACGCTCCTAGTACGGCACATGGCCAATTTACTGGCACAACAGCTCGAGCAGATTCTGCGCCAGCTATGTCAGCCAAACCTCTCCCGGAAACCGCTGGACCAAGTCGAAACGACCAGTCAAGAGGATTTGCGTCAGATTTGGGCATGGAACAGCAGGATTCCAGAGACAGTTGAGGCACGCGTTCACGATATATTCGCCCAATACGTACGAGAGGAGCCCAATGCGCCGGCAGTATGCGCTTGGGACGGCGAGCTAACCTACGGCGAATTGGACGACTTATCCACCCGCTTAGCACATTGTTTAGCCGGGCACGGAGGCGGCCCGGGTACCATCATACCGCTCTGTTTTGAAAAATCGGTTTGGACTCCGGTAGCAATGCTAGGAGTTATGAAGGCTGGCGCAGCCTCGGTAGCCTTGGACACAGCGCAACCGCCTGCACGTCTGCGGTCGATTATTAACCAAGCTTTTGCATATTCACGGCGGAAGCTAATCGTGTCGTCTGTAGCCAAACGGAAGTTTGCAAATGAGCTAGCAGCGGCATGCCAGGAGGCTGAGGACGTCCCGGTGGTGGTCGCCCAGGAAAAGATAGCTGAAAGCCAACAACATGATAGGAAGCCGCCGCCGCCGCCTGTGGAGACGACGACGCCGCAGGACCTTCTTTACGTGGTGTTTACATCCGGCAGTACTGGTGTCCCCAAAGGTGTTATGATCTCGCACAGCAATTTTTGCAGCGCTGTACGCCATCAGCACGCAGCTTTTGGCTTGAGCAAAGAGACTCGCATCTTCGATTACGCTTCGTATGCTTTCGACGGGGCCTGGTCCAGCTTCTTACACACCCTTACAGCGGGAGGTTGTCTCTGTGTACCTAGCGACGACAGCCGCTTCGATTCAGTTGCTGAATTTATTCGAAAACTGGGAGCAAACTTTGCCGTCCTCACACCCACCGTGGCCCAGCTTCTTTCCCCAGCCGACGTACCAAGCCTACGGACTATAGCTTTCGTTGGTGAAAAGCTTTTCAGATCGGTTGCCTTATCATGGAGTGACGTCAATCTAGCTTTGAACGCCTATGGTCCCTCGGAATGCACAATAACAAGCACGGCATTCCGCATCCGAAAAGGGGAAAATGACGACCCAGCTATTGGGCAGGGCTACGGGACGGTAACCTGGGTCATCCAGCCGGATGGTAAGAGCCTATCCTCGATCGGCGAGATAGGGGAACTCTGGATCGAAGGGCCTTTGGTAGGCCGCGGTTATCTGGGAGATGCCGACAAAACGGAAGCCGCATTCATCGACGACCCGGCGTGGCTAGTCCGAGGTGGTCCCGGCTTTCCCGGGCGACGCGGCCGGCTCTATCGCACTGGTGATCTGGTCCGGTACGATACCGACGGATTGTTGCACTACATGGGCCGGAAAGATGACCAAGTCAAGATTCGCGGCCAACGCGTGGAGCTCGGTGAAGTCGAGCATTACTTGAAGGAATGCTTGACAACTTTCCCGGATGCTACAATCCCCAGCGCTCAATTGTTGGCCGAGATCATTCAGCCGGCCGAAAGTACAACGAAAATGCTGGTAGCAATTCTAGCATTAGGGTCCGCAGCCAAGGATCGCAAAGCGCTGGCGCAGATGATCACCACTTTCGACACGCAACTTGGCGACAGGCTACCCAGCTATATGGTCCCGGGTGCCTATATTCCTCTGGAAAGCTTTCCGGTAACGGCAACGGGCAAAACTGATCGACGACGCCTTCGTATCATAGCCGAAGGTTTCACACTGGAACAGCTTGCCGATTTCAACCCGGCCCGGTTACACAACGAAATCCGGACTCCGCCATCAACTCAAATCGAGGTGCAGCTGCAGCAACTATGGTCAGACGTTCTCGGTATTGCCCCGGACTTGATCGCAGCCGAGGATAGCTTTTTCCGGATCGGTGGCGACTCGGTTGCCGCTATGCGGCTTGTTGCCCGGGCACGGGAGCAGCAGGGCCTCCAGCTGACGGTGGTGGACGTGTTCAAATGCCCGCGTCTTAGTGACTTAGCCCGGATTGTCACGACCGGACATGATGCGATCACCGCAATCGAACCATTTTCACTTCTTTTGGTTGACGAGGCCGTCGAAGTCGTCCGCCAGCAGGCAGCCGAAAGCTGCGGTTTGAAGATGGATCAAATCCAGGATGTGTTCCCATGCACCCCTTTGCAAAAAGGCCTGCTGGCGATAACGGTCAAGCAGCAAGGGGAGTATGTGGCCCGCAACGTCCTTCGGCTGCGGGACGAGATCAATACCACGCGTCTAGCAGAGGCGTGGAACAAGTTGGCGGCCACAAATGACAGCCTCCGCACGCGTATCGTGGACTTGCCCAACCAAGGGCTGGTACAAGTGGTTGTGCGCACCGCGACGCCCTGCATACTTGGAGGGACATTTAGCGACTACGAAACAATGGATCAAGAGCAGGAGATAGGGCTGGGAACCCCTTTGAACAGGGCCTTCATTACTGTTGGCGGCAGGGACGGTGCTGGTGCTCGTCATTTTGCCTGGACCATACATCACGCGCTCTATGACGGCTGGTCGATGCCTCTTTTACTCGAGCAGTTGGAAGGCTTCTATTTTGGAGATCCCGCTCCTGAGCCGACGCCTTTCCAGGGTTTCATCAAATATATCACTGCTGACATGGATCCGCAAGCTACGAAGCAGTACTGGCAGACTCAACTAGCAGACTGCGAAGCAACACTTTTTCCCGTGCTTCCTACGCCTCTATACCAGCCGCAGGCGGATCAGTTATTACGCCATGTTGTCGCAGATATCCGCTGGCCCAAGACGGATATTACCCCCTCGACCTTTCTCCAGGCAGCCTGGGCCATCGTCCTTGGCCGCCGGACCTTTTCCAACGACGTCATTTTCGGAGTCGTCAACAGCGGACGACAGGCACCGGTCCCAGGTATCGAACGCATGACCGGGCCCACGATTGCCACGGTGCCTTGCCGTGTGAGATTCGAAAACGATCACCACATGCCGGTGACTAAGTTGCTGTCCAATATCCAGCTGCAGTCGCTTGAAATGGTACCCTATGAACAGTTTGGGTTGTCCAGCATTCGGAAACTAGGTCCCGGTGCTGAGCAAGCATGCCAATTCCAATCGTTGCTTGTTATCGAGCCTAAACCAACAACTCCCACCGGCCGAAAGTCGACTTTGTTTGCCCAGAACCAGCTTGACAACGCAGTTATCGGTGACGATCTAGGTCAATTTGAGACCTACGCTTTGATGCTTGGGTGTGACGTGAACAAGAACGGCGTCGACGTCGAGATCAAATACGACGCAACGGTTGTAACACCGGCCTCAGCCCAGCTCCTACTACGACAGTTTGACCAAGTCATCCACCAGTTGTGCCAACCGGGTCTATCCAAAGTCCATGATATCAAAACCATCAGCAAACAGGACCTCCGCCAAATTTGGGCCTGGAATACCGTTGTTCCAGAAACAGTTCAGGCATGCGTGCACCATACGTTTGCTGAACGTGCAGGAAAGCAGCCCAACGCACCGGCAATATGCGCTTGGGATGGCGAACTAACCTACGGCGAGCTGGACCTGTTATCCACCAGTTTGGCGCATTACCTGGCCGCGAATCTTGACGTCGGCCCAGGCACTATTGTACCACTTTGCTTTGAAAAGTCAAAGTGGACTTCGGTCACAATGCTTGGTGTTATGAAAACCGGTGCGGCATCTGTGCTGATAGATACGGCACAACCAGCCACACGCCTAAGGGTAATCGTAAAGCAGGCTTTTGCAACCTCGCAACAACGACTGATTATCTCGTCCGTGGCCAAAAGCTCGCTTGCAAGTCAAATAGCCGAAAATGTGCCAGTGGTGGTCGCCGCAAATGTCATCAGGCAAGGCCAACATACCAGCGACAACCCGCCGTCACCGCCGCTCGCGCAGGCCGTTCCTGAAAGCCTTCTTTATGTCGTCTTTACATCCGGTAGTACGGGTGTTCCCAAAGGCGTCATGATCACGCATGCCAACTTCAGCAGCGCCATCCGGCACCACAAGGAGGCGCTTGGCTACAACGCGAAATCGCGTGTTTTCGACTACGCGTCGTATGCCTTTGACGTTGCTTGGTCCAACGTCCTGCACACCTTGATTGCAGGTGGCTGTATATGCGTGCCCAGCGACGACGACCGGCTCGATTCAATAGCCGCATCCATCAACAAATTTAACGCAAATTTGATCGAGCTTACACCAACGTCAGCGCAGCTCATGGCCCCTGCCGACGTACCAGGTCTGCAGGTTATCAGTTTTTGTGGCGAAAAGCTGAGTTTTTCAGTTGCGTCAGCATGGCAGAATTTTGCCTTAACGTCAAATACGTATGGCCCGGCAGAGTGCACCGTTACCAGTACTGTTTTCCGAGTTCAATCTGGCGGCAAGTCTGCCGGAAAGGAGGAGGACCCAGCTATTGGGAAAGGGTGCGGGACCATGACCTGGGTTGTCCAGCCGGACGGGAAAGATCTCGTATCGATTGGTGAAACGGGTGAACTTTGGCTTGAAGGGCCGTTGGTAGCCCGAGGCTACCTGGGAGACGACGAAAAGACGAAAGCCGTCTTCATCGAAGACCCGGCGTGGCTAGCCCGGGGTGGCGGTCCCGGCCTTCCCGGCCGCCGTGGCCGGCTTTACCGCACCGGCGACCTCGTTCGGTACGATGCGGAAGGATTCCTTCACTACATGGGCCGCAAAGACGACCAGGTCAAGATCCACGGCCAGCGTGTCGAGCTTGGCGAAATCGAGCACCATTTGGAGGAGGCTCTGGCTGACCTTGATAGCGTGCGCTGTTTTGCGGAGGTCATCCGACCATGTGGGGGCCACAGTCCTGTCATTGTCGCTTTTATTCACTTTACCGGCCCTCGGGGAACGGCAGCTGGCGGCGATGGAAATCTCGCGGCCATGATTGACGATTTGTCGATGGGCCTGAGCGACAAGCTCCTGCGGCGAATGCCGGCCTACATGGTCCCGTCTGTTTACCTACTCCTTGGTGACATACCAACGACAAGCACCGCCAAGATCAACAGACGAACCCTCCGGACAATGGCACTAAACTTATATCCTACCTATGCTGCAAAGCCTAGAGCTGGGACACGGAAAGCCCCTACAAACAATGTAGAGTCTTTGCTAGTAAGCGTTTGGGCCCAAGTGCTGAATATTCCCTTGGCCGACATCTCTATAGATGTATCGTTCCTCCGACTCGGTGGCGATTCCATCACCGCCATCCAAGTTGTATCGCGCTGCCGGTCTCGAGGTGTTCGCTTCCTCGTCGGAGATATCCTCCGCCACCAAACGATCGAGAAGATCGCCCTGTACGAACAGCATATTCACGTCGATTCTGCTTCCAACGTCCAAAAGGAGGACGATGGAGAGCCTTGGGACTTGTCACCAATCCAGCGCTACTTTTTCGAACAACATCCAGATGGTCTCAACCACTTCAACCAAAGCTTTTTACTGCGGCTCAACGTGGCCACTTCGGCAAAGGGGCTGCGCCAGATAGCCGATACACTTGTTCATCGCCACCCGATGCTACGTGCGCGTTTCGAACGAAACCAAAATGGTCAGTGGGAACAGAAGACTTCAAAAATGCAACCGGATGCTTTCTTGTTTGTTGAGCATCCGCCAATGCAGCAGGCACAAGTAGCATCCTTGGCCCAGCAAAGACAAGAGTCGCTTGATATCACTCAAGGCCCGGTTTTCGCAGTCGACTATATTGCCACCCAAGACGGCACCTTTTTAGTTCTTTTTACGGCACACCACCTTGTCATAGACCTGGTGTCATGGCGCATCATCTGGCACGATATGGAACAGCTACGGACTCTTGAGAATCAGCTTCCGCCGCCCACGACGTCCTTCCGTCAATGGTGCAGGCTGCTCAAGCAAGAGTTTTATCATCTTGACTCAGCCCAGACACTGCCCTTCCAAGTAAGGAGTGGCTTTGAATCCTGGGGTGTTCCACTGAGCGACAACACCATGGGCGCTGCACAGGGTTACGAGGTTTGGATCGATCGGGAGAGTACTGCGCTCCTCCTGGAAAAGGCGACCGCATTCCTCAATACTGAGCCTGTTGAAATCATCATGGCGGTTCTAATGCGTTCTCTCAAATCGACGTTTCCCGAACGGCCCGCGCCAGCCATCTGGCTCGAGAGTCACGGTCGCCAGCAACTGACCGCCGGGGGAACCGATATGAGCGAAACAGTCGGCTGGTTTACGACCATCTATCCGGTACAAATTCCGTTGCAGCAAGGCTGCAGCCTGCTGGATGCGGTCAAGCTTGTCAAAGACACGCATCGACAGATCCCCAGCAAAGGACTGCCGTATTTCGCCAGACAGGCGGTAGGCCCTGCTGGCAATTTTGGAGATTTGCACAAGGCCGAGTTCCTCCTCAACTACTCTGGGATTTACCAACAGCTCGAAAGCAGTGACTCCATGTTCTCGCGGGTCGTGGGCGAATTCGCGACAATGTCGCCTTGCACACGGCGTTCGGCACTCGTAGAGATCAACGGCCATGTCGAAGAAGGCCGGCTGTTCTTGCACTTTTCTGCACACAAGCAGATGAGGAAGCTCAATCTAATCGAAGACTGGATTGGCAGCCTCTGCGAGCAGTTCAGGACGGCTCTGGCGGTTTTAGCAGACCAGCCGCCCATGCTCACCCTCAGCGACGTCCCGCTGCTCAAGACAGACTACGACACTCTCGACCTCATCATGGCTCAACTACAAGATATGGGCGTAGAGCCAAGTGACGTTGCAAATATTCTCCCGTGTACGCCTTTGCAGTATGGCATCCTGTTGAGCATCCAGAAAGGCTTGGCGTCTTACAAGATCGTCAGTATTTTCCGGTGCTATACAGAGGGTTCCGAAACAACAGTTGATGCGGACATGTTGGAACGCGCCTGGAAACAGACCATTTCACGACACTCCATCTTTTCGACCGTGTTTGTCGAAACCGGAGAGTCGCTGGGGTTTGTGCAAGTACAGCTACGCGACGCACCCATGCAGGTGAAGCGGATTCAGTGTGAGAGCAACCCCGACGAAGCCTTGCGAAACGTCCCTAAGCTATTGTACAGCAGGGGAAAAGCCATCTATGCCATAACCATCTGCGAGGCCCTGGACGGCACCGTCGCTTGCCGCCTTGATATCAGCCACGCCGTTTTCGATGCGGCCGCGTCCGCTGCTCTCCTTCGAGATGTAGCCCGAGCGTACGGCAGCACCCAGCCAGTCCAGCCGGCGCCACAGTTTAGTCGAGCGGTCGAACACATTGTCCAGTGCTCGTCAGAGAAAAGCTTTGACTACTGGTGCGGCTATCTGGCCCATGTCAAGCCGTGTATCGTGCAGTCACCGCGGATTCCTTATTCGGTGAATAGCACATCCGGGTTGCGGTATATTGCACTCCCTACATATGTGACGGCTGGTATCCATGGCTTTTGCCAGGCGCGCGGTATAACCCGATCAAGTTTCGTCCAGGTCGCGTGGGCTTTGGTCCTGTCCCGTCTCACTAGCATGAGAGATGTTTGTTTCGGCTACCTCTTATCGGGACGTGACATGGCGATAGACGGCATCGATGGCATCATTGGGCCGCTAATCAATCTTGTGATATCTCGTGTCCGTTTGGATACGCCGGCTGCCGACGTCTTGTCGGCCACGATGCAGCACACCACGGATCATTTCGAGTTTCAGCATATTTCTCTTGCGCAGTTGCAAAGCCGGCTAGGTCTACGCGGCGATGTTCTTTTTAACACGTGCGTGTCGGTTCTGCCAGCTGAAGGCTCCGGACATGAATCCGGGCATGGACTGCGCTTTGACAGCGTTTATGAAGAAGATTCTAACGAGGTACGACCAGTTCAACGGTGCCACTGTCGGATAATGCCCAAAGAAGATGCTAACGGAACCAGTTTGACATATCCATCTCGGCAAATCTGGAAAGATCCGAAACGGAAATAACCTTGTCCTTCAGAAATGACAGTGTGGACGAGCATTTGCAAGCTGACGCGATCCGCGCATTGACCTTCGGAATCCGACACCTGCTTAGGACAGACGAGGGAGCCAACGACAAGGCCCTTTACGATTCCTTTTTCGAAGCCGCCACAGGCGTCAGCGAGGCCAAGGCCAAGTCCACATGGAAGAGCCTCCTTGACGGCATCGAAGTGGTGCCATTCCCAGCGCTAGCTGAACCAACGCATTATGCACAACTAGACGGTCAACATCAACACAACATGCCAAACCTCCAAATCTCGGGCGATAAAGCCGCCATCCACGCGACCTTGTGGACAGCATGGGCTCTGGTTCTTTCACAAAAGACAAGCACGCCCGACGTCGTGTTTGGTGCCAACATTGCGGACCAAGACGAGGAATTAGGGCTCTCAGAGTTTTTGCCAGTCCGGATCAAGCCTGAGGACGCCATGACTATCAAAGAGTCATTGGACCAGGCAATGGCCACCTACAACAGGCTCGCAGAAGTGCAGCATGTCGGCTTGAGCTGGGTCCGCAGGTTAGGCAAAAAGGGCAAGCAAGCTTGTGATTTCCGATTGACCCTCCAGGTACAAGTTGTCAGCCAAGAGACAACTGGTGGTGAGCGGACTTTGCAAGATGGGAACGGGGAAGCGCTCAGAGTTCAAATCACAGTGGAACGGGACCGAGCCTTCTTCACGTTTCTCTTTGATCAAAGAGCCATCAAAGAGGAAACGATACGAGTGATGGCACAGCAGTTTGACCAGGTCCTCCACCAGATATGCCAACCATCCATGTCCGGAATGCCCTTGGGCGAGGTCGAGACCATCAGCGAAGAGGACTTGCGTAAGATCTGGGCATGGAATGCTGTCGTTCCAGAAACAATTGAAGGCTGCATACACGACGCCATTGTTGCACGAGCACGCGAACAGCCCGACGCACCCGCCGTATGCGCTTGGGACGGCGACCTGACTTATGCCCAACTGGACGAAATGTCGACGCGGCTAGCTTATTACCTAACTGAATTCGGGGCCGGCCCAGGCATTATCGTGCCGTTGTTTTTTGAAAAAACGATGTGGACTTCGGTAGCAGTGCTTGCGGTTATGAAGACCGGTGCAGCATCGGTGCTTATGGACACGGCGCAACCGGCTGCAAGGCTACGGTCCATCGCCGACCAGGCTTTTGCTCATTCTCAACGTCGATTAATCGTATCTTCCGCAGCCAAAAAAGCACTTGCACATCAAGTAGCCCAAGACGCCCCGGTCGTAGTCGCCGCGGAGCAGGCCCTACGAGACCGGGAAAATAGCGGCGAACCGACATCACTTGCGCCGGCCACACCCCAGGATTTACTCTACGTCGCTTTCACCTCTGGCAGCACTGGCACGCCCAAAGGCGTCATGATTACACATGCCAATTTTACCAGTGCCGTCCGGCATCAACAACTTGCGACCGGCTTTAATAGACAATCCCGGGTATTCGACTACGCATCGTATGCTTTCGATGTAGCATGGCACAATACACTGCACACTTTTACCGCGGGTGGCTGCCTCTGCGTGCCCAACGACGAAGACCGGTTCGGTTCCATTGCCGACGCTATAAGAAACCTCGACGTGAACTTCCTCCATTTGACAACCACTGTAGCGCAGTTCATTTCCGCCGCCGACGTGCCGGGCGTGAGGACTATTGTGTTAGGCGGCGAGAAAGTCGACCGGTTCACTGCTTCGTCATGGGATACAGTTGATATGGTGGTTAACTCATACGGCCCGGCAGAATGTACCCCTACCAGTTCAATTTTCCACATTCGACCCGGCGATAAGGAAGACCCAGCGATTGGTAAAGGCAGTGGGACGATTCCTTGGATTGTCCACCCGGAAGGGAAAGGTAAAGGCCTGGTGTCATTGGACGCGACTGAGACAGGCCCCGAAGCACTGAAGCTGAGAGTACTAAGCGCCGGAATCGCAATTAAACCCGGTGCAGCAATCGCCGCGACTCCCGCTGCCCTTGCGCATATGAGATATTCTTCGGAGCGCGTGTTACTGCTTACGAATCCAATCTACAGTAATCTCCAGTGACCCTGAATACATCCCTCGCTTAAGCCGCTCATGTGTGGGGGACCAACTCTCTCTTGATAGGGCGGCGCTTCCACTGGAATACCTGCCCATTTCTGCAGCCGATATAAAGCACTCTTTCAGTGTAGCATTTTTGTATCGAGCTTTAGGACCCTGAGACTGTTGCAGGCTTTGCAATGCTGGCTGTATACGAGAGCGTTGTAGCGATTGCCATCGAATACCATAATTCGAAGTCCCACCAGGCCGCTTGCCCCAAACTTTGGACTATCCTGATTTAGAGCGTTTAAAACGACCAGAAGTATTGATATTCTATTTCCAGATATGCGAGCCATTTTGCAATATTCTTCTTTCCCGAGTTGAATATATGTTTTTACAAAATGTTTCGATATTCTTGGATAAACCGAAGAAAACATTAGTAACACCTGGGCCAAATCTTTTCGGGGGCGGCCGGTTTTGCCTATTATAACTGGTAATTTGTTGGCGAAAACTGAACCAATTGGTTTCTTTGGGTGGCAATGCATGCGAGAGAAGTTTCGCAAGGAGAGATGTAGCCTGCTTCGTGCCCGTGGTTATACCCGTGAGCCAAGTTGGTGGTAAAAGAAACAGCGAAACGTCAAGTTGTGTTGTAGTTTAAATTACGGCCGAATTATTTATCTATTAAAACGGTAGCAATAGGAAATACCTACGTCCCAGCGTTTATCCGGAAAGCAGAACAATAACGAATGACGAATAATAAAAGGCCAACGCACCCAATACGAATATTTAATTCGTTTTTCGTCATTTATTATTTTCCGTCGACGATATGGTTATCGTTTATTTACTATTATATCGTTTATCGCATTTATCTACTATTCTCTTTCCTTTTATTGCATCCGCAGCAATTTTATCCTCAATTGATTTCAGCCTATTTGCCGTGCTATTAATCGAACCGAGCC
>JASAOQ010002658.1:1993-17588 GCA_031306065.1 Pseudopyricularia cyperi | reverse complement strand
ACACACACACACACACACACACACACACACACACACACACACACACACACACACACACACACACACACACACACACACACACACACACGTACGGCTGCGACCTCTGATCTACTGGATCGACTGAGCAAGAGAGACAGTTTGGAAAAAGTCTGTCGTCGAACGCCTCCCTCAGAACTTCGTTCGCCGACCACTTTCGGCTTTTCCTGTCTCTTATGGAAAACATACATTATGTTCCTGCGTCATATGTCGTCATGCTTTTCGACCTTTTGTTCCAAGGGTTCCATCCGAGAGGTCTTGTTTACCTGGGCAGCTTTTAGCCCCCGATCTTGACGAGCAGTCTAGCTGCAGGCCTGCTCAATGTTTGCCACGCGCAGGGCAAACGGCCAGCGAAAGCAACGCAAGCACAAAAGTTTTCTCACAATTCATCAAGATCTACCAAGTGTGTACCGGAGTATGCCATCGGATGCGGGAACTCTGACCGAAATGACAAAAGTCTTTTCTTCTTTCTTTGCCCCTCTCTTCTGGCTAGAGGGAGCAGTCCTAGGCTCGCTCGGCAATCTTGAAGGCGCACAAGATCACCCCGGGGCTCTTTTGTCTCAGGCCAAACTCTTCACCCTTGTCCCGTCCCGGCCAACGAGTTCGGGCCATGCTAGCGAGCACCTGTCCAACCAGCACACACCGATGTCTTGCGCAGACCCCAGGCCGACAACAACCAGGAAAGGTTGAGGTCCGCCGTCTGCCATCACCAATATGTCTTCCAGGGCTCCACACTAGGCGGACTCTACGTTTGTCAGACTACGACACGCGCGCGCACAAGCCGCACCGTTCCTTTGGTCTTGTAGTCGCCCTCTCCCCTCGTCACACTGGCTTGTTTCGGAGGAACTGACACTTGTAAAGGTGAGATGTGACTAGCCAAGATCAGCGTTGCCGTTGATGAACAAGTAAGCAAGTGTGTAACTGCTTTGAGGGCTTTTTCATGGGCAGCGAGAGATTGGTCTCACACTTGGCAGAGAATGGGATACTGGCCCCCCCGTTCTCGCTGCTGTCAAGTCCCCTTCCACCTAATCTCGCGCGTCATGGGTCCTTTCACTGTCACCCACGTATCGCAGAGTACTGGGATGCATTATATAGTGAGAGGTTTTTCTCCCTCACCTTAAACGGCGAGACAAGGTCGTGGACAATGTATCTTTCGGCCGAGGCCGGCCACTTCTGTAACCACTGAACAGTCTCATGCGATAACGAGTGTAAGACTTGCAAAGATAAGGCAAAGAATTTGCCGGCTTGCAATGGACATCGTGTTATGGTGTGCTAGGTATGCTTGAAAGGTCTGGTTTCAATCTATAAAGAAGAAAAAGGCATGGTCCCGAATCTATATTCAGGGCCATACGTCGAGCCAACGTCGAGCTGCTAGGCAGAGATTCCAGCTTGCGAAGAGGATCTCCTGGTAAGGCTGCTTCTTTCCCTTTTACCTTGGTGTCGTCTCTCTTGACCACTGTGAGACCTTTCAGTCGAAAACTACTGGCAGTTACGCAACGCCCACCAAGCAAAGGACAGGACAGGGAGGGGCCTTGACCCTCTTGATCCGAATATGGCGTATCCGTATACAACCATTTCCCAGCCTGACATGTGCAAATAGCAAGTAGGGGGTTTATCTCAAAACGATATCGTTGACTGCGTGGATACCACCCAGCTAGTCTTCAGCCACTCGCGAAGCTTCGAGGCTGTATCGTATCTGCACGTCGTTTACTCTCGCCCCGGTTGCTTTTCTCTCATTTCTTTCATTACTCCTTCTATATTCCCGGACATCATGTGGGGTTTCGCCGGGAGGTACCGTCAGGCTTAGCCAAGGTCCAGTTGAGAAAACAAAGACGGGGGGGTTTTGTCGAAATTGTGCAAGTCAAATGATGGCGTTCAGCCTCGCCCCCAAACCGTCATTGGCACTCAAGAGCTCGTGTCTGTCTCCCCCCCGATATAGTCCCTAGCTCGCCTCGTATATGCGATGTCGGCTTATAAGGTGCAAAAGTCGTTGACAAGACTTTTCTTTTCTTTTCTTTTTCGTTGGTAGATCCTTCTCCATTAGAATTTGTTCTGGATTGCGCGGTTTATCTTGCCTACCATCATGCGCTGATCACCCTCTTAAAAGATTCGTCTTCTTGCTGAAGTGAAAACGAGATGGCCGGTTTGGAAATCCAGGCCCTCCCGTATTTCCTGCAGACACAGATGCAAAGGCGTTTTTTTACACGGGGGTTTCCCTTCCGTCACCAGAGTCAACGCGGCCTAGCTGACACTGTCGGCAACCACCTGTTTCATCAGCTCGTGGTTGTCGCTGTAGTCAATGTTGACGTCAACTATGCAGAGCCCGTTCCAGGCTAGGGCCTCTGCCATGGTCGACTCCAGTTGGCTCGGGTTGTCGATGCGGAAACCCTTGGCGCCGTAGGCCTCGGCCCTGCGCGCGTTTCGCAAATTACAGGTTAGCGGTAAGTTTTTCGGAGAGCAAACGGAGCGGACGGATTCGTTAGTCATGACGGGTCATCCAGCTCGGGGGGGAAGGCTGGAATAGATCATCTCCGCTTACAGCTTCACAAAATCCACGTTTCCAAGACCGGTCCCCGATGTGCGTCCGTACTTGATCTGCTCTTGGAAGCCGACCATGTCGTAGCTTTGGTCGTTCCAGATCATGTGGCAGATGTTTGCCTTGACTGCAACGGCGGTTGCACATCTGAAAAATAGGCACCAAGGGTCAGTGAACCAGACAAAAAGAAGAAAAAAGAGGGACGTATCTCTCTCCTCGGTCGGGTATCAGCCTTACTCTGCCATGGAAAATTGAAAACCGCCGTCGCCACTGATGGATATAACCTTGGACGAGCAAGGGGGGTCCTGGGCAAGCGAAGCCCCTATGGCCCAAGGCAGCGCCACTCCCTAAACGACATAGAGCATAAGTGGCTGTTCCATGACAAACATAGTTAGGGAATGTCGAATAAGGGCACACACCAGAGTCTGCTGGGCATTAGAAACCAGGAACGACTTGGGGACGTAGGAGTAAAAGAAGCGGCACAGGTAGATATAGACGGAGCCGACGTCGCAAGCAACCGTCGGGCTCTTCTCAAACTGTCCCAGCTGCTGCTGGAGCGTCTTGATAAAGTGCAGCGGGTGCACCTTGCCCGTCTCCGGGCACGGCGAGGGGCAGGCCTTGGGGCTGGACTCCCACTTGTGCAGCGCGCCGAACAGGTCCTTGGCGACGGCCGTCTCCTGGGGCCGGGCCACCTCGCGGAGGCGCTCCCCCAGGGTTGTCAGGTTGTCGGCCAGCGACCCAATCAGCTCAAGACTGGGCTCGTAGTGAGCCCCAAAGGTGGCGCGGTGGAAGTCCATGTGGATTATGTCCACCTGCCGCTCCCCGGGGTTCCATGTTTCGGCATCGTACTCTATTTCGTCGTAGCCGATCGTGATGACGAGGTCCGCGTGGGAGAGCATTTCGTCGCCCGGCTGGTTCCGCCACAGCCCAATGCGGCCGTAAAACAGATGAGCCAAATCTCTCGAGATGGCACCGGCGGCCTGTGGGACGTGACACTTTTTGTTTAAGCAGCATGCCACCAAGACGGGAAAGAATTACTGGTCCGCGAGAGACAGACCCTTGGGGGGGCCCGGCTTACTGACCTGGAATGTTTCCACGACGGGTAGGGGGTGTTTTCGGAGTAGAGCGTGGACGCTGTCAACTACTGCGGCATTTGCAGCCCTCATGCCCAAAAACAGCACGGGAAATTTGGCCCGCTCGATCATTTTCACCGCCTGGGACAGAGAGGCCTCGGATGAGGAGCCGTATCCAGGAGGGATGAACGCAGCAGGCGGGAAGGCCTTGATGGCGGACTTTGATTTTCCAGGGGTCATGATGTCGATGGGCAGGCTGACGGCGGTGGCGCCTTGCGGGTAGGAGACGGCAGCGCGAAAGGCCTCGAGCATTATCTCGGCCACCTGGTCCTCGACAACAACGGGGAGAGTCTTTTTTGTCACAGGCTTGAGCAGCTCGACATTCTGAAGACTTTGATGGGTGCGCTTGTTGGACTGAGCTCGCTTCACCGATCCCACGATTGCAACCATCGGGGACCCTGCAGTTGATGGGGCCAAGTCAGCGGCGAGACTGATTACTCTGGGCTTTACTACGCACCTTCATCTGTGGCTGTTATGAGGCCCGTCGGGAGGTTGCTCGTCCCGGGACCCGAGGTGACAATGCAGACGCCCGGCACGTTGGTGAGCTTGCCGACGACGGCGGCCATGAAGGCGGCGTTTTGCTCATGCCTGCAGACGACTAGACGGATGGACTGTCCGTCGTGCAGGGCGTTGAACAGCGAGTCGATCTTTGCTCCGGGTATGCCGAAGACGACCTTGACGCCGGCTGCTTTGAGGGAGTTGATGACGATTTGCACCGTATCGGCGTCGTCGGTGTTATTGGGGGCCATTACGAGTGCAATTTTCCCCAGGCAGATACAGTGTGATGGAAGGAGGATGGTGACTCTCTTGTAAGGTTGTATCAAGGGGAGTGTTTCTTTTTGTTCAACCACCAAAGCTACCAACCTGGAGACGGTGATGATAGTTATAGCCGCAAACAAGCTCGAGACATCTGATAGATTAACTCCAAGGTGGGGGATGTTCATTAGTTGTATAATGATCCGTCTATTTAATAATCAATAAAACTACTACTGCATACGTTAAGTAATAAACGCCAGCTAATGTACGAAAGCGTTGCAGGAATTCTAGCCCGTTGCCGCCCAATCGGAGCCGTTATGGCGATGGCGTCCAGTATCAAGGGGGGCTCGAGCAAGGGAAACATGCCGACGATTCCCGCTTCATGATGTAGCCATGATACGGGACGATGCGAAAGTGGGCTGGCGACTAGACTAGTCTAGTAAGCAAAGTGACGCAATTAAACTACTAACTATGGTATTTATGAGAAAAAAACAAAAGGAACCTGATCGATAATTAGATATTCTTTCTGGTGGTTCCCGATGGAACAAGTGAGCAAGCGATGACGTTGTTTGCGTTGGCCCTCCTCCACTGCTCACTCCCAACTCCACTGCCTGTCAACTAAAGACTGCCCTGCCAAACACCTGCCGTATAGGGCTGTAATGCCTGAAGTTCTCCACTGAAGCTCTCCACAATTGCTCCCACCAGGGGGTTGCCCTGCCAAGGTTTGAAGTAAATCTACTCTAGAGTCCAACATCATCTTCAAATATCACTCGCATCTGGACTTCTTTATTATTATATTCATTGTTAGATGAGCTTGTCGATATTCCAGCCATCTCTAGGTTAATAGATTGATCTCCTTCCTCCAGTCACTGCTTGCAAACACCAAAGTTGTAAACCAACACACATACACACACACAGGCAACCATGGCTCAACCAACAAATGAACTGTTCCAGTACTCCATCATGAGCTCTCTTATGGACGGCGTTGCCTCATCAGGCATGCCCTGCACTGAGCTGCTCGAGCATGGGGACATGGGTCTGGGCACTTTCAAGCACATGGCCGGTCAGTCTGCCTCCTCTTCCGACACCCTTGACTCGGGAACCTGAATTTCTCCTGACGACAAAGCTCTGCAGGCGAGATGATCATGCTGGATGGAGAAATGTATCAAATGAAGTCTGACGGTACGACCGTCCCCATCCCAGCCTCCCCGGAGGCCGCCGCCGCCAAGGGTGCGGAGCCCATGATCTCGCCCTTCGCCACCGTCACCCGCTTCCGCCCGACGGCCCGCAGCCCGTCAGCCAACTTCTCCAGCAAGGAGGAACTGGCCGGGCAGCTGTCCCAGATGCTGCCGGGGACGCGCAACATCTACGCCGCCTTCCGGGCCGACGGCGTCTTCAACCTGACCGTGCGCACAGCCGCGGGCCAGCGACGACCCAGGGAGCCGCTGGTGGCCGTGTCGAGCAGGCAGACGACGCACACCTTTGAGGGCGTCAAGGGCACCATCGTCGGCTTCCGGTCGCCGGCTTTCTCGCACGGCGTCAGCGTCGCCGGAGACCACATTCACTTCATCAGCGACGACCGCAAGCGTGGTGGGCACGTCCTCACGTTGGACACGGGCGGTGGCTCTGTGGAGCTTGGCGCGGCCCCTATTTCCAAGCTTCACTTGCAGCTACCGGTGGACGATGAGGAATACAACGACGCGGAGCTGAAGCTTGATAGCCAGGGTATTCATGCTGTCGAGGGCTGAAAGCTTTTTTCCTGCTGTGAATAAAAATACCAAACTCGGAAAATATCAGTCAAAGCTACCTATCAAACGATCCGGTGCCGCTTTGATAGACCACACAACTTCTGATTCCACTTCCGGCCCCATCGTTCCATGTCACTTGTGTCGAACGCCGGAATGCGAGACGCAGTTATGCTACGTTGGCAAGTTGGGTAGGTAGGTATTTTAAATCTTTCTACATACACGCGTACTTCATACCAACATGTACTCAGTAAGCAGGTCCAACGATTGGCTCGTCAAACAGCTGCCCATGCGTCTAGGTGTCTCTCTGCTTTCATCCAATCCCCCCATCTGAACCCAACATTGTTTTGCCGGAAGCACAGCAAAACCTTAGCGCGCACGCATCTTCCGCGGCTCAGTCCTCGGGTACCGGATATGCCCCAGGTTATCGACGATACCTGTCTCTCACGCCCGCCCGTCTCCCCCCCGAGCTTCTATGATCTGCCCAATGGGTTGGAGGTCTCTCCTGACAAGAGTAACATACCTGGGATTATATGTGAGATCGTTTGGCTGGATAGTCTCCCGTATCTCTGCACGGCACCCAAACGTAGATAGTATTTGTTACCTGAGGTGCTTCTCACGTTACGTCAATCATCGGACCTGGGAGCGCAAAACAGACACATGCCAGGCCTGCTTTTGGCCCGGGCACGGTTCCCCGGGTCATTTTTTGTTTTCTTGGTCTGGTGTGTTGACCGTTTGGGGACCCTGCCCATGAGCGTTGAGAGATCGTCCGTTTCTTCCACCCACGGAATTCATATAAAAGTCTACGTGTCTCCGTCTGAAAGCAGCTCGATCCATCACATACAGAAGTCTCTTCCAGTTCTTCTAGGGCGCTTACCTCTTGTGACAACATCCAAAGAGGAAAACACAGTTCTCGCAGACAACTGGCACGAGTCCACACAAAACATGCGTTCCGTAGCCTTCCTAGTCGCGTGGCTCGCCGCCATGGCGATGCCAGCATCAGCCCGCAACGTACCCAGTGAGTTTTTTTTTCTTCTTTTTTCCGATGCCGCATGGCCTTTCAACCGCAGCCCTTGGCAAAAAAACACGGCACTGAAGAAAAGCACAACCCCGCGGCTCATCCCCCGAAACAAATCATAGGCTTCTCCCACAAGGTTTACGACCTGCCCGTGCTGCCCAGGACCCTCCTCGCGCACCGCCAGCTCCCCGGCCCACCGCCCACGGGCCCGGTGGGTAAGCTGATCCCCGTCACGGTCGGGTCGCCGACCAGGGAGAAGTCGGTGCGGTTCTACCCGGACAACATCCGGGCCGCCATCGGCGACACGATCCAGTTCCAGTTCTGGCCCAATAACCACACGTAACATCTCTCTACTTCTCTCTCCCTTTCCTCCCTTTTTTTTGGCCCATTACAATAGCTCACCTTTCCCATGTTTCTCTGCTTACCTACTAACATGCCCGTTGTCTTTGCAGCGTCACGCAGGCTGTCGGTCCGGATGTCCCATGCCGTCCTCTGGAGAACGGCGTTGCTCCTCCCATAAACAGCGGCGTAAGTGACCAGCCCCTTGTGCCGACCTTGGATCTCTCCGTGTCACTGATCCCGACCACCCCGTACTAAAATTGTTGTGCGTGGTGCTCCAGTTCATCTACGGCTCTCGAGACAGCGCACCAGTCGGGACCTTTAACGTCCAGATCATGTCGATGGACCCGGTAAGCCTTGAGAAACAAAAAGAAGATACTCGCTATATCGTTATCTTACGTACCCGCGCCCAACTGCTGAACAAAGTCTTTGTGAATTACCAAAATAAAAAACAGATCTACATGTACTGCGCAACGAGCCCGCACTGCGCCATTGGCATGGTCCTGATCATTAACCCGTACGTCGACTCTTTTATATACTGGACCATAGCGTCAACAAAGATAACAACACTCTCGACAAGAGTGGAAAAAGAAGACAAGAATCAAAAGAAAGATATATATATATATAAAAAAGAAGCTAACGCCTACCTACGTTAATCCCCAAAATACAGCAAGGCTGATGCGGATGTGGAAACATACCGCCAGGCTGCCATGGCAAAGAACGGTAAAAGAACCATCCACAGCGTCTCCAAGCAAATACCCCTTAAACCCCCTTTCCCCCATCATACCAGTGTGTTCCCAGAGAAAAGAAAAAAAGATCTGACAAAAAGGTCAAAAAAAAAACTCTTACGCAGAAACCATATACGGCAACATCGCCGTGTCAGGAGGCCAAGTCGGGCAAATCCCGACCATCCAGGCCGTTCCCCCTCCTACCTGAGGCCGAGACCAGCAAGCGATTCACTAGAAATGGCTTTTTTCCCCGGTGATCTGGGGAGGGGGTTTTTTCCGGAAACCAATCGAAGCGTTTTCGACTCCAGTCGCCAGTCCTAGTATTCCTGATACACAAGCTCCTCATGACAGACAAATGGTGTGGTGGTCAAACGTTTTTGTTGGTTTCTTTAGTGGCTCCTCCCATACATCCATCTATCTATGCGCATATTTTTGTCTTTGGGTTCATATTTTTTGGGGGGTTGTTTGTTCATCACTGGAAAAGATCTTGGAAGCCTCTAGACCGACGCCAGGGGGTTAGACAAGATAGCTGGTGTATATCCCGAGGTGGTTCAAGGTGTTAAAGCATCTTCATCTTGCCCAGTGCTAGGTTGAGTACAGTGCCTTGTCCAAAGTCGTGTCCGTATTTGGTTGCGTCAACAGCTTTCTACAAGTAGCTCGAAACAGACGTTCGTATTCCAAATAGCAGTAAACCCCGGATACGTTCCGGTAACAAACATCCTATCCCAACCATCACATTCAGCCAGCGGCTTTGTTAGTAGGCGTATAGAGATACTTGATATCCAGGTTTACAGCCTGGAATATATCTTGATTGGACAGTCTTTCGACGAGACCCTACCTAATGCTATGTTACATGCAACGATAAAGCCAAAACAAAAAGAGCAAGGAAAGATACGCAGTGGGTGATACAAGAGAGTGTCAGACCCGGTTAACCCAGGAATTCTTTCAGCTCCTCCGACTCTTCTATTATCTGAGTGAAGGAGAACGGCGCAAAGGGCCAACCGGCAAACTCGGCGAACTTGGAAAATGACTCGACCCAAGCGAGACGCAGAGCTGTTGGCAACATGGGTTAGCAAAATGTTCACATCACGCACGCAGGTGGACGGAAAACACTCACAGTGAAGCATAGCAGACACGCCCTCCATGATGATCAGAATAATGCAGCTGAGCACAAAGAACATGGCAAAGGCGATAAAGATTGCAATGGCGCCGGTAATGCCCGTCATCTTCAAGGTAGGGGCCAGCGTCATGGACCACAGCACAGCACTGAGCTGCTGATGGGCAAGCGACAGAGCCCACAGACGAAGGTACGAGGCTGTGTGGGAGACACAGTTCAAGCAGAATTCTGATAGCACACCAAAGTTAGCAAGGACGCAAAACAATTGCAGCGGCACAACAAGCTCAGACTTACCAATGGTGTGAATGATCTGGTGGATCATGACCTCACCAAACTCAAACTCCTCGTGGTCCTCGTCGTGGATATCCTGGGTGAGCATAGCAGCGCCAGAGTCACTATCCATGCTGTTTCCACGAGCACCGTTCACATGTCCGTTGCTGTCGTCGTCCAAGGCACTGACGTGCAACCGCTCTCCTATGCCGCTGTAACCCTGGCCCCTAGCGCGGTTATGCTCCCACCTGAGATAGAATGGCTTGAGGAAGAGGAGGATGGGCACCTGGACAAAGGCAAACAATAAGAGTAAAACCTGAACAGTGGCCTGCCCCGAATACAGCGGGATGTCTATGGTGCCAGGCTGTAGGAACATGTAGATGAGCATGTTGAGCAGGCCTGGAGGCTGCATTCCCGATGCGGACCAGTCAATGGTCCACTTGTAGATGATGCAGATAACGAGGTATCCAAAGATGGCTTGGAAGAAGATCATTCCGGGAACGAAATTGCCCCAGATGTCGATCGGCTTCTTGAAATGGCGGGCGTTGATGTACGAGAAGCACAGCGAGTACGTCATGTGAGCCCAGCCGAGGATAATAGACATCTTCATCTTGTAGCTGTTGCTGAAGAGTAGGTCGTTGTCAGTACCGTGCCACATCCAATCGAGACCGAAGGGGTAACGGTAGTCGCCCTTGAGCTTGGCCACGACGGTGCCGCCCTCAAAATCAGCAGGAACATCCCATTCCCAGGCACTGTCCCAGAGCGTCATGGATTTGGAGAAGATATCATTGTAGACAAGACCGGTGAAAATGGAAAAGACTGCCATGACGAGAGCAATGTAGCGGCCGTAGTAAACCATGGCGAACAGCTCGAAAGTGACCTTCTTGAGGGGTTTTTCCCAGTAGATCATGGCCACGGCTGCGCACAGCATGATTGTGGCGTGACCAAGATCACCAAACATGACGGCAAAGAGGAAGGGGAAGGTGATGATCACCGGCAGGGCGGGGTTGACCTCCTGGTAGGTGGCCGTACCGTAAGCGTTGACAATGGTTTGGAACGCCTCGGTGAACTTGTTGGTCTTGAGATAGGTGGGGGGCTTCTTGTTGGTCCTGATCTCGTTGATGATGGACGGCACCGAGAGGCCAGCCCGGTTGGTCACGTCCTGCAGCGTGGTGCGGATCAGGGGGAGGTCGTTCTTGGGGCACCAACCCTCTGCAATGAGGGTGCGACGGGCGCGATCGTACGAGAAGAGGTTGAGCGTGTTGCAGACAGCCTTCTCCTTGTTGATCAGCACCATCCAGGCGGCCAGGGACTGCGAGATCTGGGTGAGCTCGGCGTCCAAGGTCTGCTGGGTGTTCCTGAGCACGTTCTGCACGTCGTTAAGGCGAGCGTTGACCTCAAAGACCTGATCCCGGCGGAGGTCGCTATTCTCGTCGACGTTGTAGACCTCGGCCCCCATAGACTCCGAGATCTTCCTGACCTTGGCCAGGATCTCCTTTCCGTGAGCGAAGATGACAAAGACGTTCTTCTGGATCGGCTCGTTGTTGCTCGGGTCGACCAGCGGCTCGGGGATCTCGGACTGGTTCATGTACAGGTTGCCACGAAGGGTGCGCCACAGGATGCGCTCAAAGGCGGCGACGCGCTCGCGGGGGATGACGCCCGCGACGAAGCCAATGTTCATGCCCGAGAAGGAGCGCTCGACATCACTACCCTGATTGTGCTGCTCGACGTCCTGGAGCAACGGGGCGTCGTCGTCCTCGGTCGACGCCCGGATCTCCTCGACGTTGCCGTGGGCGCGGTCGAAGAAGCCGCCGGCCTCCCTAAGGACCCAGCGCCACTCTGTGAGCTCGACCTCGCGCTTCTTCAACGTCTCGTAGCTGTCGTTGAGCTGCGAGATGCGCTGCTCCAGGCTCTGGCTTCGGTCGGCGAGCTCGTCGATCTCGGATGTGCTGGGCGGCGCCAGCGACTCGACGTCGAGGTCCAGCTTCCTCAATGGGATACCGGCCTTTTCCATCTGCGCGTGGAAGTAGCCTGGTTCGTGGGTGCGTACCTTTCATGTTAGCGACTCGACGGAATTCCCCCGGGTTTACGGGTCTCAAGACGCGTCGGGTCGGCGGATCGCTTACGGAGCTGGCGTTCGACATTGTCGAGCTTGCGGATCTGCTGGGTGAAAGCCCTTTGAAAAGCGCTGAGGTCACCGTTGAGCTTGAGGTCGTGCGTTTTTGTGTTAGCACAAGTGCCACCGGCGGCTGGTTCGTCACGAAGAAAACCCCGGGGGGAGGAACGTACATCGCGGAACTGGACCAGGCCAACCTCTCCGAGGGCATTGACGACCTCTCTTCCAATTTCGTTGGAAATGTACAGCTGCACCATACTCATGTCCGCAGAGCGGAACGGAGTATCCCCTGTATGCGCCATCTTGATAGCGCTGCAGCTCCTCGACTGCGTTAGTGAAGGGTTTGGATTTGTCCTGAGACTTTGCTTAGTCGTTGTCGAGCTCGATGTCGGCAAAAGCCAGCTGCCTTGGATATGGTCGTAATGGCGGAACTTGGGCTGTGGAGCTACCTATAGAGGGTGGTGGGTGCCTGAGGCTGCCGAAGCGGAATTCAGTCCGTGGCTGTACCTGTGACTGCGCCACATGCCATCTCTGGCACTCTTAGTCTTAGGACAGGCGGTGCTACAGGGTAGGTACGCAGCATACCGATGATTCGACTGGGAAGGTTCAAACATTCAAGTCACACTGGTAATTATCTGTACAGCGAGGTTTTTATTTTGGTATGTCCTAAACGTGCCAACAACACTATCTTATTCTACTCAACTGGCCAACTCATCAATGGTGCAGATGTGGAACACAAATATGAACTATGCAGTTGTTTTTTTTGTCCCTTTGGCACCCGTAAACTCCTATCCATGCAACACCAGCGCCGTATTCCAGACAAACAAGGACAAACAAATGAGATGAAACGAAAAGCGAAATGCGCTAGGAATGATCAATAGAAACGATGCGCTATGATGCGAACTTTTCCAGAGGTGAAAAAAACAGCAAGATCAAGAGGCTCAAGGAATATCATACTTTCTCTCACATCACAGGTTGCGCCCGAACATGAACGAACCATAAATGCCGCCGACTTCGGACACGGCTACAGGGATCTTACGCATGCCCCAGTACTTGGCTCCCATCTTCCAGCCTCTGGCGCCGTCGTCGATGCCGTCGCTGCTCATGCGAACGAGCCACGACCGGGCCGAGATCTCGCTGGTACGCCAGCCCCATCGCGTAAGCGCCCCCTTGGAGCTCTTGATGCGGTTGAAAGCCTTGGCCTCGAGCTCAATGACCGACAGAGGCTCCGTCGCGCTCTTGAGCAAGAGCGACTTGTTGAAGAGAACCGAGTTCTCAACCTCGTCGCCCCACATGTCTGAGAGGTCGAGGTATTTGATGGTGTGTGGAACCCTGGCCAGCTGCTCGTCGACGTCGGCTTCCTCGTCCGGCCTAAAGAGCAATTGTACGTCCATGAGCCTGAGGGAACGGCCGAGAGCAAGTTCCTCAAGGCTCTTGGTCAACGGCAGGAGAAGCTGGAGGTGGGACCTATTCATCCTGCTACCCTTGAGACTGAGCGACTTGAGTGTCTTGGGCAGGATGGGAATCAGCTCGGTAAGGGCATCCTCGTCGAGAAGCTGGTGTGTCTTGGCGTCGGTTCCAAGACTCAGAAATTGCAGCTCATGGACCGCCGGGTGATCCTTCAGGAAGCCGATGACGCGGTCGGCCTTGAGGAACTTGCATTTTGCCAGGTTGAGGTGTGTTATGCTGGCGGTGCGAGGGATGCTGTCGAGCGCGTCGTCCGTGATGCGGGTGCCCGCTACGTCCAGGTGCGTAACCATGGTCAGCCGGGGAAGAAGCACGTCAAAAACGCTCGACGGCAGCCTCTCGCACTTGTGCAGGGAGACTCTCTTGAGCTGCGGTAGCCTATCGGGCCAATCGGCAGACTTGGTCATCTCTGTGAATTCATTGGTGAAGACAGTTGAGGTGGAACCGCAAAAGTCGACGGCCTGTAGCCTCTGGAGTCCAAAGAACAGCTTGCGCAGTACGGCCTTGTCGATGTCGATATCCACCTTGTCCTGTGCCAGGAACTCCTGCAGATGCGGAGTGAGATCCAGACACTGCAGGAGGGTTTCCTTGGTCAGATACTGGGCCTGCGACCGCTCGCTAGCGGTGGAGAAGAGCAGGTCCGGGTTTAGGTGAGAAAAGTCGAGGCGACGGACCAAGGTGCCGAGAGCGTGGTGAGCCTTGACGTGGTTCAGGAACTTGTGGAAGATTTTAGAGTGAGGGATGGTGATCTTGTGGTACAGTGAGCTGAGGGTTGCAGTGTGGATCGTCTTGGACGTCAATAGCAACGACATCAGATCTACATTGCGTCTGTCACCATTCGGCGGCAGATCGAGCACGAGCAGCCCGATGATGGAATCTGCCAGAAGAGTTAGCGCAAAGGCTCAAACAAGGGGCAGTTGGCCATACACCGTGTGAGGAGGATCAACCCATCACCTCATTGCCTGTGTGGGATGTGACGAGGGTTGATGGCATTTTGTTCGGGCCCTCGTCTCCTTTGATCCGGCAATTCGGCGCGAAAAGGTCCTGTCTGGGGAATTAACCAGCTCGCACAAGGGGAAGTCACATACTCAGTATCTCGATAGGCAGCTTCTCAAATGGAGCATCGCCAGGCGTCCTGGCCTTGGGTGCATCCTTCTTCCGGGACGGGGGAGCCTTGAACCAGGCGCCGTCCAGAGTCTGCAGATCACCAAAGCTCTTGCTGGCAAGCTTCCCCTTGACGTTGATGGACTTCCAGCCCTTGAAGCCGTCGGCGGGGAACCAGTTGCCGCTACGGTTGCTTTCGCGATGGGTGATGCGTGGGAAGTACTGGACGTCGATCATGTTATTGGACTCGGTGGGGTCGTCCTCAACAGCTACTTCGTCTGCTTCTGCAATGTACGAAGAGACCTTTGTGTGTGTGAATGTCTGAGCCAATGCCGAGTCACTCTCTCTGATGGAGGAAAAGGAATCAGCCCGATCGGGACTGGAGCGTCTTGAGTTGCCGGCAGCCATGGTTATATAGTTTTCTTGTCTTTCTTTCCGGTCCGGGGGTTAGAGGACAAGCAGTGAGTGGTTCGCTGGCAGCCCAGGGTCCTTGTTGGGGAACCGGAGACCTCCGATGTATCTTACAACTGGTCAAGGCTCGGTCCGATGAAAGCAATGAGCAGCAGCCCCCAGGCCTGCAAAAAGAGAGCTTGTTACGTTTTTTTCTTTGCACGCCGGGGCGGGGACGGGAGTTGGGCGTGAGATTTGGGGTGACGGTTAGTTGCCACGGTCTGAACGCACGAGGTCCCAGTCCTGGTCCCTGGTTCGATCTTCTTTTGATGTGTCCCGGTCTGTTTCCCGAGAGGGAAAAGAAGGAAGAGGAGGGGGGTGTGCTCAGACGATCAGAAAAAAAAGAAAAGAAAAAAAAAATAGGCGAGAACAAAAATGAAACCTGTAAGGGTGTTGAAAGCAAAGGTCAGTTATTATTAGTCAGGGACTGAAGTTGTTAGGTAACAAAATACGGCTGACGATGCGGGGAAGCAGAGTGAGGTGATGGAGCCGTGGAATTGCCTGCCGTTACGAGAGCTGTGGCACAATAAACGGGCGGATGGCGTAGATCTAGTTCTGGGACAAGACTGTGACTGGGTGTGCACACATGGGATCAAATGTGTGTCGTGGCGCCGGAGTGTCGTGGAGTGAAGGTGAAGGTGGAGAGGAGGGAGGGAAACGGACACGATGGAGGTGAGAGAAATCAAAGTGCTGGTGCTGCAGCAGTGCATCGCAGTGCAGCACAGCGCAGTGCAGTGCAGTATTACCCTTGACACGTAGTAAAATAGTACGTACACACGT
>JASAOQ010002656.1:0-10544 GCA_031306065.1 Pseudopyricularia cyperi | reverse complement strand
TGATACCCTAGTTGATACCCCGGCTGGCTTTTAGTAGGTAGGTGGTAGTTATATATAGTAGCGAGTAGTGATTGGTACCTTGGAAGTTTTTCACTGTAGAAAATATCCACTTATTTGTGATAGATTCGTGCTCGTGCACGCTTCTAGTGGCTTATACCGCACCGGGGGTTGCGCCACGTGTGGCGCGACCCGACCATATATATAAAAGCGTCCTTTTAGCTCGGGCATAGGCATCTGCCTTGCTCTCCCACTTAGCTTCACAAATACCATTCTTTGAGCACCTAACAGTCCCCGGGCTTTTAGCCTAGCTCGTTACATTATTGGCCATTTAGCCAAGGTCGTTGGCCATATAACTACAGTCTTCTTTTATCCCTAGGAGTAGTTACGTGGGTCACGTGTGCGTGGCCCACATTAGTAAGCAGTCGTTCGAGTCGGTGGTGTGTACGAGTTAACGTAGCCAGTATTGTACTATTAAAAAATAAAATAAAATGATTCGTATACGTTACAAAAGTCGCTTTTTAACGGTGTTTATTTTGCTGTCATGGGGCGTTTATTGGTATTTTACTTAAATAAATGTTGAAATTCTCAAATCCCATACAAATTTGTGGGGAAAATTAAAATTTCGAAGAAAAGATAATTTAAAAAGTTACTACGTGCGTACCAAACTAGTGTATAGCTGAAACTAGGTCGCAAAAACCCCTTGAGCTAATCATTTAAATATCATAAAAATTAATAAGTACTGCAGTTTTTATTCAATTTTTAAACCGGGGGTTGAAAAGTTCAAGTTTCGCGGGAAAACCCCGGCCGTTTCGGGAGCCCGGCCACTAGGGGGCCGTGCACTCTCGTCTAGTGTTGGATTTTATCCCAGCGTAGAGCAATAGTGCCAGCAAGCTATTCATCGTCACAATATGCCAGAGCCTCTTCGAGGGCCGCTTGAAACTTAGAGACCTGTGTCTTTGTTAGTATGTATCAAAGGTAAACAACTAATCGCAATTTTTTTTTAGGCACTTACATCGGGCGGAATAATCATGGTGAAATGATCAGCATCAATGGATGTGCATTTAACATCGCCAACAAGCTTATCCCAGCCGTTGGGCCCCAGGGGTTTGCCAGATGGGATGCACCAGGCAAAGGGGCCCACTGCTGGGTTCTCCATAAAATTTTGTGTAGCATCGGTAGCAATACCGCTTTGGCGCAGCTGCTGGCGGCCATCGTTATCTAGGCGCTCGATTACCCCGCGGCTGCACCAGGTGATCCAGACGCGATGGGGCCGGCGACCCTGCGGCATGGGGTCGGCGTCATACTCGGACACGGTCCGGACCATCTGCGTCATGTGGTGCTGTTGATTGCGCATGATTTCAGGGTCGCCCCAGCTGCGCGCTTTGACCATGGATGGCGGGAGCACCAGGTTCATGGCCGGCGGCATTCCAGGGTCGGGCCGGATCTGTGGCACGGCCATGTCAAAAAGTAACAAGCCCCGTACCTTGTATCCTTCGTTGATCAGCTGTCTGGCTGTTTCGTACGCGTAACAGGCACCACCTGAGTAGCCGGCCAGGAAGAAGCCGTCGCATTTCGGTGCCGTTTCTAGCACAGCCTGTTTGAATAGCACCGACACGTCCTTGATGCCGCCTTTAAAGTCCTGCGGCCTGTGGAGATACGGGGACTCTAGCACGTATAAGGGCCGATTATGAGGGAGTCGTTTCAAGTATATGTACGTGGCCGCGGTGCCGGCGCCGTCGGGAAACATGAACAGCGGCGCGCGGTCTGAGTTTTTGCGTCCGTGCAGCAGAACAACGTTGACCTTTGGCGGGACGATAGCGGCGGCGACGGAATCCGCTTTTCCTAAGATCGGTGACGGGGAGGAGACTCTGATGGGTGTGGTGTTGGTGTTAGTTATGACTGAAAGCTCAGATACTTGCGGACTTGAGCCCTGGAAGGATTCGACCGAGACCGAGCCCGGGGTCATTTCGCTCTTGGAGTCTGTGATTGACAAAGGCGAATCCGCCTGGCCAAACACGCGCATCAGGTCGCCTATGGTGGGATTCTCTATGAGGGTTGTTGGATTGATATCAACACCTGTCTGCTCCCGGACAGAGGTGGCGATCTGCATGGCCATGATAGAGTCAACACCGAGGTCTGATAGCTCGGTGGACTTTTTCTGAACATCGGTTATTTCCGCGCCTGTCTCTGTAGCAATAGCAGCTAAGAGGATGTTCAGGAGCTCAGAATCGGCATTTGCGGGCGGCGAGGTGTCATTACTGATCTGTAATGCAGGGAAACTTGGGATTTCACCGTATTGCTTTGCCAACAATGTTCCCTCGCCCTGCACCCCTTCAAAGTTTCCTGCTGCCAAGTCGCTACTTAATGCAATAGCTGCCTGAAGTTCCCCGAGTGATGGATGCTGATGAAACTCCGACGCGCTAATCTCAAGACCTAGCTGGGTTAGTTGGTCTGCGATCTGGACGGCCATAATGGAATCCACCCCGAGATCCGCCAGCATGGTCGAGCTTGTCAGCTCTGCCATTTCGCAACCAGTTTCCTTTGCGATTGCTGACATGAGAATCCCGGCAATGGAGGTTTTGTTCGAGCCTTGGTGCGGCGGGCTTGGCTCCGTCATCGTCGGACGCTGGCCTATGGAGACAGGAGGGGCTCTGCCTGAAGCTGCCGGGCGTGCGGTCGTAGCACTTGACTGTTTGTTGAAGCTATTCTTGCCGATCATGCGCGCAACGAGCGAGTTGGGGATCTCTACCAGATTCAGACCCAAGTTCTGCATGATAAGCCGCTCGTCGCGAAAGACGTAGACGTTCACTACCGCCGACTTTGTCTCTCGGGTGACGACACGGCTGTAAACAGTGTAAGTATAGCCTGGCTCCAAAGGCTCGGCGAGGCTATACGAGTCGTACGAGTTCATCATAAATAAAGAATCTGCCGACTTTTTCGGGTCGCCGTTCACGAGAAAGCCAGCCAGATGGGTCAGGCTGTCAACCCAGTAAGGGTTGAGAGTGAAGTCGCAGGATTCGGGAGCGGGCGCAAGAACAACCTCGGCAACACCCTCTCGCATATCTGATGACACAAAAAGATCCAAGGTTCGCTGGAATGCTGCCGAATAGGACACCGTCCGTCCAAATATAGAGTAGTAAAACTCAGGTATGAAGCGTTGGCCACGACCAGCCTTGGCCGCCTCAACAACACCCGAACAGCGCTCCCAGATGAAGCGAGAAACCATTGACCACTCATGACAGAGCTCTTGCGGCTTCGAAATATGCACCTTCACTTGCGCCGCAGTATCGCTGCAACCATTCTGCCCCTCAGAAATCATTTTCACCTCAACGGTTCCCTTTTGCCCGCTCAAAAGTTCGGCGCTGATGATTACCGTTTGGTCAGTTCGGTGAGGGTCCACAGACATGGGCGTGGAGAAAACACAGTCTCTCGTCCCAAGCTGTATTGCGTCGATTCCCTGATATCCAGCCCTCTCGAAGACATAAGCAGCAGCAGTCAAAGCCATCTCCCCAAACACGCAAGCAGGTGATATGGGTGTGTCCATCAGCCGGTGGCCGTCGATCAACGCTCTGAGCTGGGGCTCTGAAAGGTGAGAGCGAAACTTGGTCAGGGAGGCTGACGTTTCTATCACGTGATGCAGGCAGGTTGAGAGAGGACGGGCGGGAAGAGTTTGCACCGGGGCCCCAGCATAAGGTGTTGCGGCTCCGGCTGCCTCAAGACGTGCCGGGAAAGGGCGCCAATAGTCTTTGAGGTCAAAAGCATATGAGGGTAGTCTGAGTAGGCGCGGCATCGGTGTATACATTGCAAAGTACCCGATCCAATCGATGTCTTGCTGTGCCTCGTAAGCAGCTGCCAGTGCTGCAGTGATGCTGGCCCACGGCGAGCCGCCGGGCTTCAATGAAGGAGCATAGCGAGCTTCCCCTCTAGATGGCAGAGCAGCTGCGGCCAGGTCAATAACGACCGAAGCTGGGCCAAGCTCGAGCCAGAAGCATTTCCCCAGTTTGGCATCAATAGCCTTGACGGCGTCAACGAGATTTACAGGCTTCCGGGTCTGTTGGACGAGATACCCGCCATCGAGATGACCGCCGTGTGGTATGATTTCTCCTAGCAACGTTGAAGCCAGGGGGATTTTCGGCGCACTCAGATCAATGGATTTTGCCAAAGTGGTGAAATCACCCAAGAGGGAGTCCATCTGGACTGAATGGAATGCATATGGCAACGGCAAGACCGTGCAGCGCATCTTTTGCGTGCGGCACGCAGCTTGCATGGAGGATATTTCTCTGGCTGGGCCGCTGACAACGATAGCGTTAGGGCCGTTAATGCATGAGACGCATGCGCGTGGGTAGTCCCGGAGTAGCTGCTCCACCGCATCTAGGGAGCTTGCGATGGAAATCATCGAAAAAGCACCAGATTCGCAACGCTTTTCCATCAGCAGAGCTCGCTGACCAACCAAGAATAGTGTATCGGCAAGAGAAAGAACACCGGCGATGTGCAGTGCGGCGTATTCCCCAATACTGTGACCAACCACCAGTTCAGGAACTATCCCACACGAGGCCCAAAATGCGGCGAGAGATATCTCTAGGCAAACGATAGCCAGCTGTGTCTCGGATGCTGGCTTTCCCTCCACTTGGGCTTGAGGGTTGTCAATGATGTCGATGAAACCCGAATTAAAGCCCAGGTCTTCGCAGATACGGATGCAGTTGTCCATTTTTCGACGAAAAGCGCTACTAACGCGATATAACTCCGCGCCCATTCCAGCGTACAATTTGCCTTGGCCGGAGAAGGCGAAGACAACAGGGCTGCGGGTACCAGCGCTCGAAATAGATTCTGCAACCGAGCGAATATCGTCTTCAAGCAGGCGCTCAAGCTCTTGGATAGATGATATTTTGTACGCTGACCGGATTGGATGGTGTAGGCGTCTTGCGGTGGTTGTGTATGCCAGATCTTCCAATCGGATGTTGGGGTTTAACTTCAGGTAAGACAGAAGTCTGCGCTTATTCATCTGGTGAGAATGGGGGGATTTGGCAGATGTCACCACAACGCTTGCAGACGGGAGTCCATGCAATCTGTTGTGGGGGATTTCTTGGCTCAATGGTGGCTCCTCGAGTAGTACGCATGTGTTTCCACCCTAAATCAACTGTGTCAGCTCCCGGTTCGACCCGGTGATGATAACTCCGGGCTCTCATACATACCGCAGCGTCAGAACTATTGAGAAGAATCCGTCTGGGACGGCCTGGAGTTCTTGTAAACTCAGTCATGGCCGAGGGTATTTCCACGTTGAGATGCGAAAGAGGAGGAAAGCGCGGATTAAGTTGACCCGGCAGTCCTGCCTGCGGTGGCAATACGTTTCGCTCAAACATCATGATTGCTTTGATGAGAGCTGCAGCACCCGCACCCTGCGATGAGTTGTAACATGTTAGACATAATGTAGTCTTGGTACGTGATCTCTAACTGCGACTGGTGGGTTACTTACAGCCTCGCCATGGCCCGCATTCGCCTTGATAGTCCCTATACGGAGGGGATCCTTGCGGCGACCGCGGCCGAGGGCATTGCTAACTGCGGTCATCTCGGCGTAGTCGCCAACTTGTGTACCTGTGCCGTGCATCTCGACATAGGATATGTCAGAGGGTTCGAGGTGAGCCTTGCGGAGAACCTCAGCCATTAAATTCTCCTGGGCCCCATGGTCTGAGTGCGTGATGGATATGGCATTGGCCGAATGGTTCCTTGCTGAGCTCCGGACTACAGCAAGAATGTTATCGTTACTTGCCACAGCGTCTTCATATCGTTTAAGCACAAACGCGCCGACAAACTCGCCGCGGCAATAGCCGTCAGCATCGGCCCGATAGGATTTGCAACCTCCAGTCATGGACGTAAAGCCAGCTTTACTGAGCAGATTGAAATTTGTAGGGCTGGCGAAAATGTTGGTGCCGCCCGCGACAGCCATATCACACTCGCCGGACAGGAGAAAGGTACAAGCCTGGTCGAGCGCCGTCAAGCTTGAGGAGCACGCCGTGTCAAGTGTGACAGCGGGACCAGCCCATTTGAAGTGATAGTTGACACGCCCGGCTGTGAATGCGCGCTGGCAGCCGGTCAGGCTGAAAGCATCGCCGCCGCGGAGCCGGATGATCTCCATCCAATCATCTGCAATTTGCCCCACAAACGTCGCAATCCGGGACGCCTCCGGTTTTGCATGTGGCCGCCGCGCATAACCGGCCATGTCAAGAGCCTCGGAGACGGCAAGCAGGAACAGTCGCTGGGCGGGATCTACCTCCATCGCCTCTCGCGGTGAAAGGTTAAAGAAACGGGCATCGAACAACCCCGGGCTGTTGAGAAAACAACCGTACTTGTTACTTGTGGTGAAAGGCGAGTTCTTGGCATCGTAATAGTCCCTGAGGTGAAAGCGGTCTTCCGGAATCTAGAAACGCAGTTGTCGGCCAGCCAGTTGTGTGTTAATTCTAGAATCTTTGCTGTTGTAAGCCAGTTAGGACATACCTCCGTATGAAGAGTTTTTCCTTCACAGATCTTTTGCCAAAATTCCTCAAGGTCTCCGGACTGAGGGTATCGTCCACTCATTCCGACGATGGCTACGCGCCCCGAGTTCTGCAGCTCTTCAAGAGAATTGTCCAAAACCTTGGGCTGCCCGTGAGTGCTCATGATAACTCTCTTGCCTTGGTCTTCCAAGAATGCACGCAGCATTGGAGTATGAACAGATGGCCCAACACTGTAAAGTTCAACTGACGCGCCGTTCGGAAGAACTGAGTCCAATGCAGGCAGTCCTTGTGCCATATTCAAAGGCTGGCTGAGGATCTCCCGAATCAGAAGATGAACAAGGGCGCCCAAAGTCGGCGTGGAAAGCAGGCCGCCTTCCCCAAGGGATACCATCTGGACGTTTACACGGGGCGAGCTCTCTAGGAGGGAGACTGGAGCTGTGATGCCGCTAGCAATATGATCAACCTCAGTCTGGGAGATGTTGTCGTTTACATGCACGAGGCCTGAGATTCGCAGCTTTGATTTCGACAGATGCTTGACCAGCGAGCAGGTGGCAAAGAAGTGCTCCAGGATTGCCGGCGGGCCAACAATAGTATGCCACGCATTCTCCAGACCGCTCCCAGCCAGCTTTATTCTTTTATGTGCTACAACGGACTGTTCAAGATTTATATTAGCAACAACGGCTTGGTTTGCAGGTTACGAGGAGGCTGAAAAATCCCATGTACGCACCTCAGCCGCGTGATAGGAGTCGAGGATTGACTGCAGTTTTGCGGCATCTATGGCCGTCACCATCCAGCCCCAGCACCCTGGGCCGTCATGTATGGCTCTTGATCTCGCCGCGATGACTTGTATCAAGCGACGTGCCATTCGAATTGCATCCAGCCCTGCACGGCACAGTGATGACATGTCGTCTGCAAACATAAGCGCGGCGGCGTTTAACAGGCCCCCGCAGGCGGCTGCCAGGCGAAGAGGGGTTTCGCTGGAGCCTAAAATGGCGGGGTTGGATTCGGCATATCTAATGGCAGATAGCAAAGAGTCAGGACATCCGCGCGGGCTTCTGACACAAGGAGCGTTCGCTGGTATGGAGGACTACCCACTGCACGAGAACGCCAGCCCGCATGATAGTTACTAAGACAATACTTGCCACGCCTTCGGCATCGGCGGACCCCTGAAATCGCTCGGCGAGGTGCAGCAGGTCTGTGAACTCGCCACCAAAAGTCTCCCTCAGACTCGGCTCCAACGCATCTATCTCATCTTTCAGGACGGATGTTGCGCTCTGTAGAAACTGTCGAAGCCATGGGCTAGCACTTGCTTGAGAGTAAAGGAGTCTGATGGTAGTGTAGAAGTCGTCCGTCTGATCGCCAAAGACTAGGACTAGGAGGTTGGGCGGGTTGGTAAATTTCGTCATGTTTAAGTTATAATTTGTCCAGTATCAGTCCGTGTTTACTACAGATGATAATCAGATAGAAATTTGGTAAGGTTTAACTAACTGAAAAAGGAACGAGCAAATTGTGCACCTTATTAATAGTGCAAAGCTGCCGCTCTACGAAGATCCCCCGGTAAGGGAACCTACGCTGTCGATAACATTCGGGCCTACACTTGTTACCAATTCACGACAAGTCGCAGTTGCTGCAGGTTTTCTCTGATACCGCATGCCTGTAATTATGCGACAAATGCTTGTATAGGTAGGTAGTGAGCCGAAAAAACCTCGCGCACGTCAGGTACCTGTGGTGTCTGACAGAACAGCCAAAATTACTAATCCTAACCCCAGTTGCTTGCTAATAAGATCTATGTAGTAAAGAGCGTTATGATTGCGGACGCATGCAGGGCCAGACCTGTCTGTGTTGACGACGTTAGTTATCTGGTCCGCTAATGCGAGTTCAAAGTATGCAGCAAGCATGACAAGAATAGAGATTGTTCACACGTAAGCACAGTGGAAGGAATACTTCTTAATCTTTATTGAGAACCGTAACAACCCACATACGCTATTACGCGAAATCGTACAAATGATCTGCTGGTCTGGAAGGGACGCTGGGGCACGGTCCCTTTACAAACCCCCGCCCCCCAAACATGACAGCTACGGGTAACAACCCGATAATAATGCTTGAAAGTTTAGTAGCCCATAATAACCACGTAATTGATTCACCCGACTCTCATTTTGGTGCTAGCCTGCATACGTTGAACCCACGTCGCAAGGTGTATGGGTAACACTTGGATAGGTTACCTAGGGCTTACTTCCCACATCCCGAACACGGTCCTGCACCTAAAATAGGTGCGGGACTGTCGTGAGTCGTGAGGGAACTAATTAGTTTCATACACCGGCAAGCCAGTTCATACCCTTTAGTCGATTCCTAGTACCATGATACTAGTGACGACCGGGGACCGTGGCCTGTGTGCACAGGTGGTATACTTATTAGCCGTAAACTTTTATCCGATAGACTTCCTTTTGAATCAAGCATTTGACTATCTTACGATCTCCCATGGTTGTATAAATCATGTTTCATAAACGGTCGCACCTTCCTACATAGCAATCGCTGTTCCCCGTCCTTGGACGCTCCTCGAACAAAGTTTTGATACCCCGATATCTCTGCTTTCTTTATGCAGCGGAGGTCATCAAAGGGAAATCTGAGCGTCTCTCCCCACGTTTTGGACATTGCCAGCATGCCTCGCGCTCCAGTTATCTGCATTACCCATGGGGGTGGTAAGTACTTCACAGTTTACCTTGACAATTTTGTATGCTCAGAGTACTGAAGCTGTGTTTTTTAGGTCCGATGCCTGTTCTCGAGCCAAAGATGGGTGGACATGGTCATGATGCGCTCAATGAAAGCCTTTCAACCCGTGTACGCGATATTCTTAAGCTGGGAACACCTGGCGCACCTCGCGCTATCGTAGTTATATCTCCTCATTGGCGTCCTGAACACCCATCTGTGACCATGGGTGACAAACCTAGAATCTTTCATGACTTCGAGCCCGATCATCCTCCTGCCGCATTCGAAATTCAGTACGGCGTCTCGGGATCTAACGAGGTTGCAACAATCGTCTACGAGGCTCTATCATTGGCTGGCTTGCAGCCCATGCAAGACTTGAAGAGAGGTAAGCATCCCAAACTTTACAAATCACGGGACGACTTTTCCGCGCTTTTCACGGCACAATTTACTCACAAAACCGGAGCCTAGGCTACGACCATGGCGTTTTTATCCCATTTATCTTCATCAGCCCATCAGGTGAAGTGCCTCTGATAGCAGTCTCGATCTCTAGTTCTTCCGACCCCGAGCTGTACCGCAGAATGGGCCAGGCGCTCATTGGGCTCCGAGAAGACAACATAGCCATTGTAGGCTCGGGATTTGCGTCATATCACAACGTGCCAATGATGCGTGCGCTTTACGCGGCTGATTCAGCGTCGGCCGAAGTGAAGGAATGGTCCGGCAGAATCGGAAACTTCAACAGGGCTCTCACAGAAGTTGTCATGAATCGAAACCCCGAGGAGCGCGGTCAACACCTGCAGACGTGGCGTGAGCTGCCCAACTCCTACGACGCTCATCCTAATAACGAGGATGAGCACATATTCCCCTTGTTTGTTTGTGCTGGGGCCGTAGACAACGAGAAAGGTGGCTACTTCACTGATCTTTTCGCAGGTGTCGAGGTATATACTTATTACTGGAACTAGACTAGTAGCGATAATGATATGGACCAATCTTTAGTTACTGCGGTGATCCAAGCAAAACGATCTATGCGTATATACCATGAAATATATATGAGTTAAATGAAAGTGCAAGATAAGCTATTGAAATGTGAACCTCATCCTTTTGTTCTTTTATCGCTTCGCTATGGAGGTTTCTGCCCCACATGCGCGCATAATCTGTGCACGGTCTTATTACAAGCCCCCGTAAGCCCGACGGGCTGGCCCGTAGCGGGGGAAGATGTTCCTTGCAGATGGCAAAGCTTGCGACGAAAGTGGGGCTTTACGATTCAGTGAAAACGGGAATCAAAATTCAACGAAATACTACCTGGGGGCTGTGCGTTGTGGGCCCCCTCAAAGAACCACAACGCACAGC
>JASAOQ010002647.1:2835-14322 GCA_031306065.1 Pseudopyricularia cyperi | reverse complement strand
GCTGTTGCTGTTGCTGTTGCTGTTGCTGTTGCTGTTGCTGTTGCTGTTGCTGTTGCTGTTGCTGTTGCTGTTGCTGTTGCTGTTGCTGCTGTTGCTGCAGATGGTGCTGTTGGGGTTCTTGGTGAACAGCTCCAGGGGGCGGTTGCTGCTGAGCCACGTTGACTTGAGTCGGCCCCAGACGATCCAACTTCGGTTCCGCCGGAGGAGGCTTGCCGGTCAGGTTGCCTACCGTTTGCCGGAGCATCTGTATAAAGCCGGGTGTGGCGGGGGACTTGCCCCGGCGAGCCTCGGCGGCGAGACGGCCGTCCCAAGCCTTGATGAACTGGTGGCCCAGGGCGACGTGGAGGGGGCTCTTCAGGTTGCGCATCAGACCCCTACGGCTGTGGTTCTCGACTATGGCGTCCCACGCCCTCTCGACCATGTCCCCCGTCCGGCGAGCCTTGAGCTCATGAGCCAGCAGCATATAGCCCGGAAGCGGGAAGTACATCTGCGAATACCAGTGGAAACCCTTAAGCTCGTCGGCAGCGTATATGGCATTGTCGTAGTCGACGATGCGTATGGCCTCAGTGAACATTGCGTTGCGCTCCCTCGAGTCCCCGGTTATGCCGGCGGCGGCACGTCGCAGGTAGGCGATCACCCGCAGCAGACACAGGGCTTGCTTGGTGAAGAGGTAGGTGAAGAGATGAAGTGGGATTTTGCGGTCGCACTGCTTGAGGTAGGCCTCGTCCATGTACCGACAAAAGTCGTCAAGGTCGTGGACTGGGAGGTTGAGATTTGCCGCATTCGAGACGACGTCTGGGACCGAGGGAGAGGGCGAGAACTGGAACCTGCGCCGCGAGCCGCCGTTGGACTGTGGGGTGTTGGGGGAGCTGCCGGTGCTGGTGGTTGTGTAGGCGGGACCCTGGCCACCAGGGGGCGCAGCCAGGACCAGCTCGATCCGCGTGAGCAGGAAGAACAGCTCGGTAGGGCCTGTGTAGTTGGGGGGCGGGTCCTTTGCGTGGACGCTGAGGTCGCCGTCGTTGATGTTGAGTGGCCAGTGGCAGTCCGAGTCGCTCGAGGTGAGCGCCGTCACGGTCGAGCCGGTGATCTGGGCTATGCGGCGGTCGAAAATGACCAGCACCCACCATAGTCGACGCCTCATCTCGACCTCGAAGGGGGGCAGTTGAAACTGGGCACCATCGCGGTGGATGCCGAGACGCTGGGCCATTCGCACTGCTATACCAATCAGACAGTACAGGGACCTTGGGTCGACGAATTGCCTAACGCTAAAGAGGTACAAGACGTAGGCCTGCAGGATCGTCAAGTCGGGACTCCTCATGAAGCCGGCGTTGATCAGAGCTTGTTGCGCGGCGGCGTGGTACATGTGAACCAGGACTTTTTTCTCGGTACTGAACATGCGCTGGACGTCAGAATCCTCCATGGAACCGAGCGCCATGAGATAGATGCCGAACAGTAGAGCCTCCAATGGCTTGGGAATACTGCTACGGTCGTTGCCCGCCTCGATGATCTGGCTCTGCAAACTCAGGAAGTGTGTGGTTTTGAGAAGGGGGTTGACGTTGTCCAGATAGATCTGCCACAAGCTGAGCATCTGCATGGGCTCGGGATGCTTCCTTGCCAGGTTCGTCATGGCTCGCTCGCCTCCAATGACAAAGGGAAAGCCATCATGGTTACCAAACATCTTGTCGAATGCGTGGTGAATGGTGTGGCCCTCGTGTTCCTCCTCATCGGAGCTCTCATCGAGCAGATCATCGGCATACTTGAGAAAAGGTTGATCGATGTTAGGCTAGGTCGTACACAGAACCCTCAAGGTTTCCTTTTTTTTGCAAACGTGCAAAGACGAGGGAGGGGGTTTGTCTTACGTGTGTGTGGTTACCGGCATTGTTTAAGTCATCCACGTCGAAGGTTTCCTTGGGCGGGGACGTCCTGAGCCCTCCAAGATTTATCCCTAGATCGTCGACCGAGTCGGCTGCAACAATGTCGGAAAGCCTTAGGTCGTGGGATATCGGATCAAACTCAACTCCATGTTGGGACAGCAGCGACTCGTAGCGCCTCAATCTGTCGATGAGGTCCCGCTCGTGAGGTTTCTTCTTCCGTCGCCTAGGCGGCAGAGGCGGCACGACGCGGCACTCGACGCCGGCCTTGACGCAGTTGGAACAAGGCTTTGCCTTGTCGCACCTCACTTTGCGCTGCTGGCAGAGGACACAGGAGTGGCCCCTCGTCAATTTGACGAACGAAGGGTCGACGGGCGGAGCGGGGGGGCCGGGTGCAGTGCCAAGACCCGGGGGAGGAAGGGTCGGGGCGGCGTGGCCGGGAGAGCCTTCGCTGCCGAGGGTGGTGGCGGTGGCACGAGGGCCGCTGCCGCTGGTGGTGGGTACTTGCGGATCGGCCCCGGTGGCAGGGTTGATCAGCCCTTGGGCCGAACGAGCCGGGCTGGGGAGCGAGGCGCGGGCGTGGGCGTGGGCGTGAGCGTTGTGTTGAACGTGGGCGTGGGCGTGGGCATGGGCAGGATCAGCTGACAGGGTCGCCATGTCGGGTATGTGCTGACGATACATGGACATGCCCTGTCCGATGTTGGGCTGACGTGCCACGCCCGACGCTCGGGACATCGGACAGGGAAAAAAAAAAAAGGCTGACTGACTGAGCGACGCTCGGGTCCGAAGAGGGTGGTTGGTGTTTTGGGTGCAGCGCAGGGCGCGCAGCGATCAACACACTCGTAGGACAGGCGTGGATCCAACCATCTGAACAGAACAAAGGTGTGGAAAAAAGCACCACCACAATTCCGGACAGTCGAGAGGGAAGTTCCGAGCGCTAAGGGGGGATCCGGTTGGGGACGGTCCGGTATGTGGCTTGCTGGACTTGGGATTGTTTTGCTTTATTCCCCTGGAGCAACCTGTTATCTCCGGGCCCACGCTAGCTAGCGAGTGAGTGATGAGCCTGGGCGAATATCAAGAACGGACCTCAATTGAGATGACTGCCCGATGAGTTTGAGTGAGCCCCCGGAAGTGTGTGTACTTTGTTGAACTGGGTCTAGCTAGGTCTAGACTTGGGTCTGTTGGTCAGGCTGACTGACGGGTAATGGATGGATGTACCCGATATGCCGGGTTATAGATCAGCACGATCGGATCAAGCGTCGCACACAAGAAGAACGCCTCTCCCGATCGATCTCCTGTTTCTTCTGTGGCCTTCCTGTCTTGCCGCTGTACTGGCGAGATGGATGAAGGATGGAGGCGTTCATCCAGAGCAAGAGGCATTTGGGTCAATGGACAGACGGACGAACGAATACTTGCTTTCTGGCCGAACAATGAAAAGAAGCTGGAAATATCCGAAGCTGAAGCTGTCGGTCCGATCCAGAAAGTCATCATGCCCAGGCGGGGTCGAGGGACGGACAAGGTGAACGAAAAGGCGGGCGGCCGCATGCCATCCGATGCCATGTCACCCAATGCCATGCCATCCAATGCCATACAAAACATGACAGATAATAGTGCGGGCATTGCCATCCGGGTTGCCAAGGAACGAACGGTTAGCGGAGCTCTGCACAGTCGATAGATACAGTGCTGACCAAGAAATGGGCATCACTGAATCCCCGATCCTGCGATGAATCTCGGTCCCGAAAGCCATCAATGCCCGCCGCCGCCGCCGCCCAATAGGGTAAATGCAGTTATTACTTTACTACCTAGCTAAGACATTTTAAGTTGATTATTCAACCATTTAATTACGATTATTATCAAATCACTGGGCTTTACTAGTTCGGGACCGATTGAATGTGGAGCTTCTTTGCTGTTTGGTTGCCAAGGTTGCAAGCTACCCTCTCTTCCTCTCTTGCACCCTCCAGTCTGCTTCCTCACCATACCTACGAGCCTACCTACCATCATCACAAGAGCCGTGAAAATGTGACTAAACTATCAAACTACCTACCTGCTACACTTCATCTGCCCATCCATCGCAAAAAAAAACCATCTTCTCTGGCATCAAGGCCAATGCCAGTGGCACAGTCAAAACACCATGCCGTCCCTCTACCTACCTCCTCCCGGGAGCCCTTTTGGTGTGACCAAGTCGGCACGCCCCCGTCGGATGCCTACGTCCTATATTATATCCTCCTCCTCCTCCTCAAATGTGAGCACGGCTGGCCTCCGTGCAACATGGGAATGGACGGGCTAGAAAAAAACTAGTTTGGCTGTTGTCTGGCCGATGCGGACTTTCATCACTTGTTGTTTGCATCTTTCTATTTTTGACTTATTCTTTCTTCTGCTCCCGTCTTGATCTGAGCCACAGCCGTTCCGCTTTACTCGACCCCATCATCTGTCAACCTCATTATCGCCTGCCTACCTAGGTACCTAGTCTAGTATCTAACGGGCTTCCACATCCACGTCCATGATACTACTATTCCGTGCACAGCAGATATTCAGAAAGCGCCGTTGAGCACGTATCTTTGTGAGGCCATTCTGCATCTGTTCAGTCAGTCTGGTCCTGATCCCCAATCTCGAACAAATCGACTTTCGTCCCGCGTCCTTCCTCCTTCTGCTCGTCATGATTCTCAAAAAGAAGTCATCTTATCTGGCGACGGAGAAAGAGGCCCAACCTGCTCAGCCTCCCAACCATGATGTCGAGGCTGCCCTGCAATCACCCCAGGACTCCGAGTCCGTGGACACTGACGCCGGCACAGGGAATGCCCGTCATGGTTCCTCTCGCCATCCTTCCATGACGGCTCAGCCTGCGCCTCTGGACGAGACAGCTCGGGCAGACGCCGCCCAAGAACCCGGTGCGGTGAGCCCTGGCGGCCTGTACAACCCCCGAAGCCTGCGGTTCTGGGCCATCATGGGCTGCAACTTTCTTGCCCTGTTCCTGGTGGCACTCGACCGCACAATTCTCGCCACCGCAGTTCCCAGGATAACAGACGAGTTCCACAGCCTTGGAGACGTCGGCTGGTACGCTTCCGCGTACATGCTGACTACCTCGGCCTCCCAGCTTCTGTTTGGCAGGATATACAAGTTCTACTCTACAAAATGGTATGTATGGCGGATTCAATACAATCGATACTTGTCTCTGGATATCTCTGGCACTTCCAGTTGCAGCCCTGGCCACTGACCAGTGCCATATCTAACTTTGGAATCATGACAGGACATTCCTCATCTCCATTATTGTCTTTGAGACTGGATCTGCTATCTGTGGAGCGGCACCCAGTTCCACCGTCTTCATCGTGGGAAGGGCTATTGCTGGCATGGCATCGGCTGGCATATTCACCGGGTGCATGCTGATGTTTATGATGGTGCCCTTGCACAAGAGGCCTATGTTTCAAGGCCTTTTCGGCATAACTTTTGGTAAGCTTGGACACAACCGCCAATTATCCGGGAGAGGACTACCTCAAAAAAAATCTATCCCAAGCCGAGAGGTCTCGATAGTACTAACGCTGACGGCTGCTTAGGTGTTTCATCTGTCATGGGACCCTTGGTCGGGGGCGCCTTTACAGGATCAGTCACTTGGAGGTACCTAACCCCTTAAGTCAGTCCCTGTTGACGACCGGTGAAGCTAAGCGGTGGCTAACCCTTTCCCCTTTCCCAGATGGTGTTTTTACATGAACTTGCCCATCGGATTCGTGGCTTTTATGTTTATGATCTTTTGGTGGAATCCGCCTGCCAAGAAGACCGAGCCGGCGCCGCTCCTCACTCATATCAAGCGTCTCGATCCATTGGGGTCCTTTTTTCTCCTGCCGGCAGTCGTCTCACTGCTTTTGGCTTTGCAATGGGGAGGCTCAACGTACGCCTGGAACAGCGGCGTTACCATCGCCCTCCTCGTGCTGGCCGTGGTCCTGGGCTTGGCCTTCTCGGCCGTCCAGATCCTGCGCCCGGAGACGGCCACCATCCCGCCACGCGTCATCACGCAGCGCACCGTCCTATTCGGGACGCTCTTCACCTTCTTCATCGCTGGCGGCATGCTTATGTGCGTCTACTTCCTCCCGATTTGGTTCCAGACCGCCCAGCAGGTCGACCCGCTGCGTTCTGGCATCTACACCCTACCGCTGGTGCTCTCCCTGGTCGTTTCGAGCGCCATGTCGGGCGTTATTACGGCAAAGATAGGATACTACATGCCCTCGATGCTGGTTTGCCCGGTGATTATGGCCGTCGGCGAAGGTCTGATGGCCACCTTTAGCCCGACCACGGACTCGTCCCATTGGATTGCTTTCCAGTTCCTCACGGGCTTCGGGCTGGGTTTCGGGATGCAGACCGGCGCGCTCGCCATCCAGACCGTCCTGCCCATGTCCGACATCTCGACCGGCATTGCAATCAACATGTTTGCGCAGCAGCTCGGCGGCGCCATCTTCACCTCGGTCGGGCAGGCGATCCTCAGCAACGTTTTGGTGGACCAGCTGACGGGCGTCGGCGGCCTCCAGGCCGACACCATCATCAAGGCTGGCATCACCAACCTCATGGGCCACGTGCCGAGGGAGGACAGGGGGCTGGTCGTCGGCGCGTACAACTTTGCCTGCACGAGGATCTTCCTGTCTGCCATGGGCCTCAGTCTCGCCGCCCTCCTGTGCGCCTTCTTTGTAGAGTGGAGGAGCATCAAAAAGCAACAGGGAGGTCCGCAAGACAAGGGAGGGCCTCAAGCCGCAGCAGAAGACGGGGGAAAAAACCTGCCTGTCAAGGGAGGAGCGATTATGCCTGAATCGATGCCTGATTCCGCCAATAGCGAGAAGTTTGAGGAGAAGATGCTGGCAGGAACGGCCGGGATACTTCCCGAGCCCGAGCTGTTGGAGAAGAGCATTCCGGTCGACTGTGCAGGGCCGGACGGATTCACTTCTTCTCCCACAACATCGTCGGATGCGTCCGTCAACAAAGAGCCCGCAGAGGCTGACGACAGCGACAGGAGAAGCTTTGTGACGGGCACTGAGGAATCGATCACCTCGGACGACGAGGCCGGAGACCAAAGAGACGTGATGCCTCGCGATGGTGAGAAAGAAATATTGCCGCCAGCGCCTACGAGTGGCGTATTATCGGAGGATAAGGAAGTGCAGAAGAGCACGGCAAACAATGAGGGGAGGATAACAAACGGCAGCTATACATAGCACCACCGTTTCTTCCCGTACTCTACTTTACCATTGAGATTATAACCATAATACTACCTATCTGCTTTTCTCGTCGCAAACTTGTAACCTATCTACGTGAGCTTGTGAAGCCCACAGCTCGATTTCTAGTGTCTTGGCGCCCCTTATACAACAATATTGATTTGACAGGCTGAACTCAGCCTGACATTGTTGTTTTTTTTTTTTTGTTTTTTTTTGCAATTTGCAATTTGCATCCAATTTATGACATCCTATCTAACTAGTCTAGGTAGCCAAGGCAGACTGCCAGGCTCAATGTGTACATTACCCACAAAGAGTGACAGGGAGATTTCACGGTGGATTTGGTGGCACTTACTCAGCGTCGTGGCTTGGGCTTTTCTTTCTTTTTTTGCTGACCATACATGGATGGCATCATACATGATATCGGTCCATGATATTGGCAACGGCTTTGACTAAGTTACCTTGGGTAAGTTATCAAGGTACCGAAAAGATCCCTACCAATGCATCATCCAATGCTGTTTTCTCGCTCTCGGGTGCCGCCTATCCCCGTCTTGGAGCCCCAAAGCTCAGGGGCTTTCTCCGGCCTCGTTTTCTTTTTTTTTTTTTTTTTTTTTGTGGGATCCGAGGGCCCGTCACGTCCGGTGTACGCCATGGCGGACTACATCGTTAGAGGTCTCAGCGTATAGGGATGTATCCCATCCCCTAAGGGTGGCTTTTCAAGGGAAACGGATCTATTATTAGCAGCCCCGGATATCAAGATCGAATCAGCATCTGCAGGTTTGACTGGTCTTTGGAATCCGGCTTTGGTCTCGTGTGCTCAGGGGGGTACGCTATGCTTTTGACATCAAGACACGAGCTTTTCAAGATCAAGATACGACACTTCGGTGTGCGTTCTTATCATGCTCCTGGCCGAAGCTGGCTGGCACTTTCGTCGTCCATCCGGGATGCTTGACCTGGCAGGACAAAGGACACGGAAATCGACCCAGGAGGGACTGAATTGTAGTCACATACGGCCAAATATAGAAAGTTGCATCACAGGCCTGCTCCCGGTACACTGGTAAGGCATATGGAAACCTTTTCAGGTCAGCTGCAGCAGTCCAAGGTCGGCACGGTACTTTTTGTTTTGTGTTCATGTCTGGGTAGGGTGAGTGAGTTGCGAACTGTCAGCCCCATGCCTGCTTCGCCTCATTGAACAGGGCACCAAGGTAGCCCTCTGGAGCCCTATTCAAGGAATGCGCGGTGACTAAGGGACCACTGATGCTCTTTCGTGACAGCCTGCCAGCCCAGCCTTGTATAGAGAGAGAGAAAGAGATTCAAACGCGGCACGCGCATCTCGTACATTGATCCTAGTTTGGGGAACAGCCTTGGCATTAGTAGGCCAGCACCACGGTCGAGTGATGAATTTTGCTGCCTGCTTGGTCTCCTATCCCCTCATGATCTCGTAACGTGCTGGTCCCTCCCCATCCCCAAAGATATCATCCCGAGGCGGGGGGAGGAATGAAAGAGTGCGTCCATTGTGGGTTTTGTGTCGACATGGGCCGATTTTTCAGCTGTCCGGGTTGACGGCAACGAAGCCATGGAGACACCGCTTGCGGCCGGATCAATATGAATAAGAGGACTTGTCCCGGCATGCGGTTGCCGAGTAAGTGTTATCATAAAGACAACAAGGGATCTCCCCCCTATCCATCTACAGCCTTGGACAGAAGCTCAGAGTGTATGTATTTAGTCTACCCAGGGCATCTCAAACTGAAATACGCAAGTACGAGAAACCAGCCACTATACGAGCCTACCAATCCCGCTCCAGATTCGAATCTAGGGGCAGTTGACAGCTTTAAGGGGGTGCCATTAAAACTCCTTGGCTTTGGCCCAAACCCTCGACACACTCACGCGGGCTCTCTGCTAGCAGCACCCGCGCCGTTCAGGGCACCTACGATATACTTTGCCAGCAAGCCCGCAAAGGTCCGCGAAGCAAGGGTGCCAGTCATCATGCTCGGTGCCACCAGATCCAGCTCGCCGGGAGACTCGGACTCGGCGTCATCGCCGGGAAACCAAGTGCTCGACGGTAAACGTCGTACCAGGGCTTCGAAGCCCAAGGTGCGCACAGGCTGCATAACATGGTAAGCAAGTACTTGTTTTTTTTGTCTTTTCTCCTTATGACGGCTTTGAAATCGAGGTAGCGCGGAGAGGAGCAAAACGGGTGTTGAACGACGCATTCCGCGAGAGACGAATGCTAACAAGCTGTCACTTACATCAGCAAGTGAGTTGTTTTGATTACTTTAGAGACTACACTCCTGGGAAAAGAAGCCTACCTACATTTCAGAGCCGCAAGAGATAGCAAAGCAAAGAGACCAAAAAAAAAAGCTCACAACGGGTCCAAAACAATCTAGAATCAGGCGAGTCAAATGCGACGAGGGCAAACCAGCCTGCGCCCGCTGCACGTCGACAGGCCGCCGCTGCGACGGCTACGACGCCAATCTTTCCCCGAGCCGCGCCCTGCTGGCGAGTGGGTGCTCCTCCTCCTCCTCCTACTCCTCTACGCGCGCCGCCGAGGAGGCAGCCCAGCGCGGCGAGGCCGAGCAGGCCGCCCGCCGCCACCAGTTCCTGCGTGAGTACTCGGGCAACGCGGCGCTGCGGGGCCTGAGGCCCCTCGTCGCCGAAATCGAGGGCTCCGAGCGGGAGCGCCGCTTCTTCCACCGCTTCAGGCTCGCGGCCGCCGACGGCTTCCACGCCGGCGCTGCCGCCGCCGACAACCACCTCTGGACCCGCGTGGCGCCCGAGCTGGCCCGCCGCCACGGCGCCGTCAAGCACGCCCTCATCGCGCTCGGGGTCGCGCACCGGCTCTTCGAGCAGTCGGCCGCCGCCGAGGGGGACGACTCGCCGCTGCATCTGCTGCCGTCGACTGGGGTGGCGGCGGCGGAGGGGGAGAACGAGGAGGAGGGCTCCTCGGACGACTTGGAGCTGTTCACCATCCAGCAGTACAACCGCAGCATCGCCCTCCTCCAGACGCACGCGTCCTCGACGAGCCCGGACAGCATCCGGGTAACACTGGTCTGTTGCCTGGCTTTTGTGTTCCTCGAGCTGCTCCGGTCCAAGGAGGCCGCGGCGCTGACGCACCTGACAAACGGCCTGCGCATCCTCGAGTCCCTGCCCCGCGAGGCGTTCGACTCAGTGGCGGCCGCGACAACGACGACGCCGGCCCCGGCCTCCGCCTCCCACCTCGCAGGCTCCGACCCGCACACGGACGACATCATCCGCACCTTCTGCCGCCTGGAGTGCAGCGCAACCCTCTTCGCCGCCGGCGTCCGGCCCTCGGTGGCACTGCGCACCCAAAAGCACCACCGCCGCGGCGGCGACGATGCCGGCAGCAGCACAGAAGCCCCGCCGCCGCCGGGTCACAAGCTACCGCCCCCAGCCCTAACCTCCGTGGAGGAGGTACGCTCGCGCTGCAACCGGCACGCGAGCCGCATCGTGGCCCGCCTGCACGAGACGCGCGACCGGCGCGCCGACGCATCCTTCTGGTCCGACACGTGGCAGCGCCGGCGGCACGAGGAGCTGTGCGCGCGCTCGGCTTCGCTGCGGGACCTGGTCTCCCGCTTCGCCGCCTCGCGGCACGCCCCGCCTCCCGGCACGCCCGAGGCCTGCGCGCTGGACCTCGAACTGCTTCGCCTGCTGTCCCTCGACCTGCTGGCCAGGGCAATGACGGGCCTTGCCGATCACGGCCATGGCGGCGGCGGGGAGGACGAGCAGCAGGAAGGTAGTAGCAGTAGCAGCGGCGGCAGCAGCAGCAGCAGCAGCAACCTCGACCCGGCGCTGAGCGGTGGCAACATCTCGAATCCGGATACCGGGTCCTCATCCTCCTCCTCCTCCGCCTCACAGGCGGCGGCGCTGGCCGAGATCCTGGCCGTCGCGACCCGGCTCGCAGGGGCTGCGGAGTCCATCCGACGGCGACGCCAGGGGTCGCAGGGCGGCGGCAGCAGGCTTGCGGGCTTCACGCTCGAGGCCGGGATGCTGCCTTCGCTGTACTTGGTGGCGACCGTGGCCGAGGATCCGGCCGTCCGTCGGGCGGCGCTGGACCTGCTCCGGGCGACCAGGGTCCGCGAGGGCTTCTGGGACGGGCCGTCGCTGTACCGCCTCATCATCTGCGTCGGCGACAGAGTGGCGCGGGGCCGCTGGCCGTTCCACCTCGTGCCGTGCTCGCTGGCTGGGTTGGGCGCCATCCCGGATACGTGGCGGCTGCTGGAGAGAATGGATTTGGAGGAAAACGGACCTGGAAATGATTGGTTTTGTAGAGCTCAATAAGAATTGTCTCTGATTGTCCCTACCCCTGAAACGTTCTATAAACCAACGGAGACCGAATCTCGGTCTAGTCAGAGTGAACCAAAATAGTCATGCGGCCAGAGATATGTGGAAAGCGTATGATTTTTATT
>JASAOQ010002646.1:0-16713 GCA_031306065.1 Pseudopyricularia cyperi | reverse complement strand
GGGGGGGGCTGTTAGACCAGGGAATTTGCGATGGCAAGCTGGTCACCTACCTACCTGGGTTGCCGACAGCTTGGTATTGGTCTGCACATGAAATGCCTACTTGGGCCTTGGATGCACCAGTGGCTCCCAGGCAGTTCCGGCTCTGCACCGGTTGGTGAGGGAATAGCAACCCTTGGTTGAGAGGGGCGAGGAGCAAAGACGCAATGAAGGGTCTTTTGGTAGCGGGGCTGTGAACTCGGCGCGGAGCGATGGATTTGTCCTCGGTCACGGGGGCACCTCATAAACCGCGCCCGTCAAGTCGTGCGGGAAGCTGATGATGCAACCTGACGATCAGTAAACCTACCATGCGCTGGAAAAGTCTCCAATCGCGAGCCATGACTGCCTGACGGCGAGGCTTTGAATCTGGCACCCGTCCCTTGTAGGTATATCTTGTCATCTCCCCTCTCTACCCCGTAACTCACCAGCCCACCAGCCTGTACATCGGATCAAGACTGGAAATCCGCAGGCCGGTCACGAACTACGCCTGCAACAAGATATCCCGTCATGGTCATTTTGACCGACGTCATCACGGGGAACCTCGGTAGGCTCCTCTGCTCCTCCGCCCTCGAAGCCGGACATACCATTCGCGGGCTTAAGGCGCTTCCACGCCGAGACCTGGAACATCGGCTGGAGAAAGTGCGGGCTGGGCGAGGTGAGGAGCTACGACGATATGAAGACCTGTGAGAGGCAGGCGATCCTACCTCGCCGGACAGGAGCACGCACGTCTTCATCGGCGTCTTTGCAAAAGGCCTATTCGCGGTCCCGGCATGGGGACGCTCGAGTCCGACATTGCCATGTGGGTGGCCGGCGAGGGCCAGAAGCGGACCGTGCGGCCGGCCGGGCTGGACACGATCAAGGAGATGATGATGCTTAATATTACACTACCACCAGGCGGAGGTTAAACCGAATCCGCTTCGCTTACCCGTAGGCAGAGGTAGACATACTATTAGGTTAATTGTGACCAGAAGGCCATCGATACCGCCGACGACACCCCCTATGCCTCGCGGTAGCCGTGAGTGGCCCGTGGATTCAATTGCCGTTCTCGTCGTATTTGTCGGAACATGTGTTTTTGCATCTGATGACGGCCATGATGGTTGGAGACGGGGATGGTAATGATGATATAAGACGGATGTTTGGCACTAGCTACCAGAATGGACAATGTTGAGTGACAGCCTGAAGAAGACTGTCTACAGCGAGCACAGCGAGGTTGTCGCATATTGATACACCACAAAATCATTGCTAGAGTTGCGGCTTAGCGTCTGCTCGCCTCCCAAACTCGCCATGACGACTGGCTGCCGTCTGGTGCCACGATTTCGTGCGCCATCATGTGTGTAACTCTCGGCAACAAAAGGCAATGATAGCCGACAGAAGCATCACGTAAGATTTTGAGCTATGGAGATAACCTCGATTCGGTGGTTGTTGGTGAGGCTTCAGTTAGCGAATGGAGCAGATTGATTTCAGTGGGCTTAGGAATACTTCGGCCGACCCTCTTACCCTCTTACGTAAACACAGGCGTAGCGCGCTTCTATCCCCTGCTACCCACCCCGTTGGTTAGCCGCGTAACCTCGTACACATTTCCTACATCGCCAACCCCAAATTATTCACCCATCCATCCTATCCCTATCCGCGACACCGACTTCGTCAGCTCGTCATCCGCCGACCGCGTCGCCGTTAGCATCTCCCGCGACTCCAACTATGTCGGAGCCGCCGGCATCCCGCTTCACCTCCTCGAGCCAAACGACCAGCGACAGGCTCACCACCACCACCGTCGGCCTAGTCGCCCTCTCCGATTTCCGCAAGCGTCGCGCCGAGGTCCTCGAACAACAAGAGCGTGAGGCTCGCGAGAAGAGCAAAGCCTCCACTCCAATTGATGCTGAAACCCCGGCCAACGCTAGCGAAGCAAGCGACGCCGAGCTCGCCCAGCAGCAGGGCAAGAAGGGCAGGAAAAAGCAGAAGCGCGCCAAGATCGGCGGACTGTCCTTTGCCGGCGATGAAGAGGAAGATGAGGCGCAGGAGGCCGTTGTTGTGAAGAAGAAGGCGCCGATCACACAACAAGGTACGACGCAGGCCACCGCCGCAGCAGCATCGACAACAACCGCAGCCACGCCCAAGAGAAATTTCGTCCCCAACGCCTCGGTCCCAATAGTCCCGCGCGCCCTCATCAGGCCCAACGAGCGCGATGCGCTGAGAGCAGAGTTCCTGGCACTGCAGGCGGCCGTCAAGGCGACCGAGGTGGCCATACCCTTCGTCTTTTACGACGGCACCAACCTGCCTGGCGGCACCGTCACGGTCAAAAAGGGGGACTTTGTTTGGGTCTTTCTCGACAAGAGCAGGAAGGTCGGCGCGAGACACAAGTCCCGCCGTGACTGGGCTAGGGTCGGCGTCGACGATCTGATGATGGTCCGTGGCACCGTCATTATACCCCATCACTATGAGTTTTACTTCTTCGCCATCAACAAGACCGTTGGCCCCGGCGGCCGCTTCCTGTTCAACTACAGTGCCGAGGCGCCCAAGGGCCATCACATCCCGCCCGCTGGCGAGCTTGTCAGGACTGAGGTCGACATCAGCACCCTGGAGGGACACAATGACGATCCCAACCTGACCAAGGTCGTTGACCGGCGCTGGTACGAAAAGAACAAGCACATATATCCGGCCACGCTCTGGCAGGAGTTCGACCCGGACAAGGATTATCGAAACGAGTTTCGGCGCGACACAGACGGCAATACATTTTTTTACTCAAAGTGAATGATGCGGCACTGTCCTCGACGATGCTGCTAGGTAGGTAGTTTTGTCCTCATCCAAATACCGACAGCCATGCTTTGGCCTGGTCGCAACACAACAAAAAGAAGCAAAACCACGCTATCATAATCACATTTTGGATATTCCATCGTTTCTGCCCAACCACACACATGCACCTCATGGACTGGTAGACCACCACATAGCCCAACAGCACGCTGCAAGCACCCACCAGCCCGGCCAGAAGAGCAGGAGAAGCGCCGAGTTGCCCGCCGGGCTGAGTATCGCCCACGCAAGCTCCATAGTAGCTCGTCGCTGCCATGACAAGGCTATCTTGGATCCCCATACCCCTGCCTCGGACAACCTCCGCGTCACGCCCGTTGGTCTCGACAGAGTGGCTGGGACGAGCACGGATGGCTTGCCGGCCAATGGCATTTGCAGGGTGAGGCTGGCTAGTCGATTGCCGATGGCCGCGGACGGCTGACACCATACCATGACTAGGTACAGCGCCGTCAACGTCCGTTGAAGCTTTTGTGCTAGTTGCCGCGTTGGCATGTAGGCAGTAGTGGCAACGGCCCTTGCCCCATTCTGAGCCGTCGCCCAGAGGTTGGGCTCGGATGCCGAGGCTGCGAGGATGGTCGACATAGAGTTTGTTGCTGCAGGGCTTGCTCGCTATGGGTTCTTGTGTTGATATGAAGGGCGGCCGGGGTGAGTGACGATGATGTCCTTGTGCTGTTTGTTTCTATAAAACCTTTCACGGACAAAAGTTGTCTGAAGCATCATTTACCAGGTGTCCAAACTTGAACCACCGAAAGGTCCTGGAGGGGGTTCGGGCTGGTCAAGTAGGTAGGTAGCCGTTTGGGCTGCGCAACACCTTTTGCCCCTCCTTCCTTCAACCAGACCTGTTTTCGGCGATCGTCGGCAGGGTAGATGTGATGTGCATAGAACGGACCCGCATGATCTCGGCGGGGCTTACTTCTGCGTGGTCTTTGGGAGCCAGCCTAGCCTGTGGGCGCCGATTCATAGGCAAGCCCGGAAGATGTTGAGGCTTTATGTGACCAAAACAGCCGTCGCAGCACCTGCTCTCCGCGACTGACATGGTAGGCCTGTCGCGGGAGAGCGGTTAATGGGCAAGAGCTCCTCTCTGCAGCTTGCTCGGAGGGTCCGGCGTGCTGCCAGGGTGGCTTCTGACGGGAACGTGGTGTTTCACCCGCCGTGATTGGTTCGGACCCAGCCTTTAGCCATGGGATCTCCAGCTGGGATCCCGCGGGTGATGGATGCGTGTGATCCACAACCTGCCCCGACTTGCCTGGGTAGGTGAGATGATGCCTGAGGTGGTTGGTGATTAATTATCACAGTGACAGATACCTGTATGAAACACACCGATTTAAACCTGTGGGAAACCTACCTATGGCAGCTTATGTTGATAGACTGTTCAGGGAACGGCACGTACATATCTCCAGCAAAGCCACCAATCGTCGAAAATTGTGGCTGTCCGTATTGGGCTGCGCCTCAGGGTTTTCAACTAAATGTCCGATTAGGTATAGTCGAAATGAATCATTCTATATACAACAGCACCAATTGCCCAGCCTTCTAGACTAGGTCTAGTCTGGACTACAGACTACAGCCACCAAGTCGACATGTCCAAAGTCAGTTGGGGTGGCTTGTTAGTGACGAATCGGGAAATGGGTTCAGGATGATTTCATCGCCAATGGACAATATAAAATGGGTTTCAATAGACTGGAGTATCACACACCCAAATAGTACAAACAGTATACCATCCAACCTACCTACTCACTCGGTAACTACACAGCTTTGGCGAGTGCCATATAACTTTTCGCTCACCCGACCACTTACTCCTTTACACACAACACCAAGCCGAGCCAACTTGAAAATGGTCGACGGCGGCACAACCACCGGCGGCGGCGGCGCAAGCAGCCCGATTCTCTCGGCACCACCATCGTCGCCTGCAGATGACCCCGTCTTCAGCCACGAGAGGTGTGTCCTTTGCAACAAACTCTCGGGTAACTTCGAGGCCAACGTGGCGCATATGCGCAGGGCGCACGGCCTCATCGTCCCAGCCAGGGACCGCCTGGTCGTCGACCTCGAGACGCTGTTCTCCTATTTGCACCTTGTAATCTCGGGGTACAACGAGTGTCTCAGCTGCGGCACTCGACGGCAAACTACGGAAGCGGTTCAGCAGCGTAAGCCAAGCTCGTGTTTCCAAGAAGAAATCCTCTCATGTGGGCTAACAAACAACTTGCAGATATGATGGATAAAGGCCACTGCAGGTTTGACATTGATGCACCTGACTCCGAGTACGCCGACTTTTATGATTCATTCGGCTCCGAGCAAGATGGCGACGCGGACAACGACGGATTTGGGACTACAACTTCGGTACCGGAACACGCGGTAGCTGTCCCGGATGACGACTGGCTCCGTCTGCCGTCGGGCCGCATCGTGTACAGTCGCACTCAACATACTACCCATTGCCGACAACGGCCAGTGGTGTCAACACCAGCCGAAAAACTTGAAATGCTCGCTGGCGGGCTCAACAACTCAACAGCGCAGGCATCGGCATCGGCACAGAACTCAGCGCCGACCTCGGGAGACGCCACGACAATGGCCACATCGCTCGTCATGCCGAGAGCAGACAGACGCCTCGGCGCCGTCGCCAAGCAGATTGCCAGCCTGCGTCCCAGCGACCAGCTTGCGCTCGCGCATCTCTCGCCTTCAGAGCAGAGGGCGGTCGTGGCCGTGCAGCAGAGGGCGACGGACGCCTCGGAGAGGGTCGAGATCAGATATCGGCTCAGGATCGAGAGACTTGGGAACAAGTTCCTCATGACACATTTCAGGAAGGATGCGGCGGACAAGAGGACACTGTATCGGTGATTTGCGATGGCTGCGGGGCGAAGCCTTGGGGGAATCGGGCTTCCAGTGCGATCTGACATGAATCAATTGTTATTAGCAACTTGTCGCCAGTGATCAAGTTAATATTGTAGCCGGTCTCAATGGTTACCCACTGATTCGTCACCTGTGCGGCCACTTGGAAGGGCCAAATTCGACTATTCCTCCACGCAAGGTTTACACCTGCTCCAGCCATATAAAGAGGCCGCCTCAATCACTTCCAGCAATTGGTCACTCTGACTTGGAAAGTACTACATCTCTCGTCTCTACATAAATCCCGGACAGCAATATACGATCTCTCGAGTTTTCCTGCATCTGGAAATCTCGAATCATCCATCTCTCCACTCGTCCTAATGGCATAGGTATACCTTGGCCGAAACACGATGAACAACCGGGTCCACGGCAGACAAATCGCAGCTCTCCCGCAGCCGATGCAGCAGCAATGGCCGTCGACGACGCGGGACAAACTGTACTGTCTTACGTTCAGAGAAGAGCTCGACTCCAGCAATGCCGCCAACCATGCCGGAACAGTCTATCGCGGCCACTTTCCCACCTTGAACGAGGCGCGCGCTTTGGCAGCCCAGATACGCCACGAAGACCGCCGTCACGCGCGAGGTCACGACCACACCTTCCCCCTGGTGGACTCGCATAAACAGCAGCTCGTCTCCCAGCTGGTTGAGGCTATGGCCTAGATCGCCGGGCCCGACGAGTCGGAGCAGCAGGGCAAGGTCACCGACAAGGTCAAGCGGTGGTTGATGGAGTCGACTAACTCGGTCAGGCTGGAGATCGTGGCGTTTGAGCTCTTGGTAGGTACGGTGCATTTTCCGATCGCTGGTATTTGCTAATTCGAATCAAAGGTCAACATCATGGGGGCGCAACTCGGCAACACACATCAGATGCCCGAAGTGAGTCTGTATGAGCACGAGGCCCACGACACGTTCCAAGCTCGGTTTGACAGCGTCATCGATGCACTAAAGGTATGGACCACGGTCGTATTTGGTCTGGCCTTCGAAAGTCGCATGTACCACGTTCACTGAAATCAAACCCATATTCAAGTACTCTAAGGCATTGGTCTATAACATGAGTCACGCATCCTTCCTTTCCCGAGTGGCCGGGGCGCCCAAGATGCAACTCAAGGTCTGTGATGGCTTTGCCTCCCTGATCCTCTCGGAGTCCTGACTGATTCCGCAGAAACAACGGCTTGCAGATAAAGACGGCCAATGCAGAGTTGAACGGGGCTAGGGCCGAGCGGCAGGCCGTGTGCCAGCGTGCGGTCGCGGCTAACGACAAAGAAGCCCTGATGTGCGCGGCCATGACCCGCAAGCCCATCAACAGGAAGCCGGTCAAGTTCAAGGCTCGGTCACCGGAGTTGGTCCAGAATCAGCAACGAGAACAGCATCCGAATTCGCAGCAGTCGGCCCGCCTACTGGCAGACCGATCGACCAAGAGATCTGCGGATGATACCTGCTTCGGCGAGAGACACGCCCCTGGACCTAAACGGGTTCGCTCATCCAACACGGATGAGTTAAGCTTGACATGTGGCAACGTCAGCCTCCAGGGCGGCTTCGACACAGACTGCTTAGTTTCGGGGAGCACTGAGTCAGGTACAAAAGATCAGAAGGCCGCAGCACCGTTTGACCATCCGATCGACCCCCTGCTTCAACAGGCTTTTGCAGGCTACGTTCCGTCGCTTGACCAAGTCGCCGGAAGCTGGAGCAGCACGCTGGGCGGGGATGGTAACGCTGATATGCTAGGATTCATGCAGGACTGGCATTGAACAGAACATTTCGTCCTCAGCATCTAAACATACCTGTTTTCTGGTTGTCGTGAGCCAGGGCGAGAAAGCTGGTAGATTCTGTTCTGGATAAGGACGCGCCTGGCGAATATTATGCTTGATATCATGGGTTTTGAGGACCTGTTCCAATCGAGTGCAGCCTTGTCTTCAAGAAGCCGCAAAAACTTTGGAAAATTGCCTCGTCGTGGCCCTCGCGCCAGCGACACAGCACAGTGATCTGGTCGCTTCCTGTAGAAACAGAGACCTCGAAACATGACAGAGGTCTGTCTTTTGATGTCGAAGTGGTTGTTGGTTGTTTCACTGCGTCCTGCTCCCTTGTTTTTCTTCTCCTCCACGATCTACCCCATACGTTTTCCCTCGTTTTGGCGAGGCCCTTGTGCGCCTCCTTGTCCCACATCCAGCTCTCCAATTCAAGACCTTGGAGCAGGGCATTTGCCCTCTCCTCCACGTCGTGGGACTTTTCAATTCCAAAGACCCCAATTTCGGCCTCTACGGGATCGGGAAGGACCTTCCTCCAAGCCAGCTGTGCCATGCCCCTCGCAGCCGTTTGCCCTGGTCTCATGGCGGTGAAGCTCCAACCCACGGCCCAGCGTTTCGTCTTGGTTCCTTGGACGAACTCGGTGACGGCGTAGTTTGCCACACCCTCATCTCTCAGCTTCTCGACCAGGAGCTCGAGACTTGACAGCTTCCCCAGCATGCTGGTGTACCAGCGCACCCTCTCCCTTAGAACCAAAGACTCTTCCAGAATCCGCGAGACGAAGCCAACTTCGCCGCCAGCGGGGTGCACCATTTCGACGGGGGCGCCGGTGCAAGCCGTCGACGGCGGGAGCGTCTTTTGTGCCGCCAGGTTCAGGAGCTCGGCCTCTGATTCGTAAAAAGGCGGGTTCGTCATGACAAAGTCGATGGCGCCAATGCCAAGTTCGTCAATGGGGATGAGCGGAGACTTCACTGGATCTGGACGGCTGACGAGCCTGATTCTGTTCGAGAGATTGTTTGCAGCAACGTTCTTTGCTGCGTACGAGAGGCTCTTTTCATCCACGTCTAAACAAGGCTGCATTAGCAGGAGAGATACGGCCGGCAGAGAAGTAGCGATAGAGCAATAAAACACTTGCCTGTGGCGATGAAGTCCCAAGGCCGCTGGACGCATCCTAGGAGAGGGTAAATACAACTAGCGCCAGTGCCGATGTCGAGCCCCTTCAGTTTGTCGTTTGGTGAGCTATAGGAGCTCGAATCGAGCAGGTCCTTGAGCCAAAGGATGTAGTTGTGGCGGTTTGGGACCTATTTATAGATTGCATCTCAGTGGAGGTAAAAGGGCAGCTGATAGTTTCTCGTGGTAGGGCAAGCTTACAGGAGGACACAAACGATCGTAGGGCAGTTCCATGGAGAGGTGAAAGTGCAGCTTCAAAGTGGTTTTCGTAAGTTGCATGACAGCTTCGGGGTCAGTAAAGTCTAGCTTGCCGCCGGGCTTCACGCTATATGAGAGATGGAGATGGGAGTTAGTGAAGCCGGCGAAGGTGGATGAGCATGAGCACGAGCCAGAATGAGAACGATGCTGGGAAATAAACACACAATACGTCAAATGCAGAATCTTGGGCGGCCATTTTCCGAAAGTCAATTTCACGGCGGTATAGGTTTTGGTAGTAGAGGTCACTCTTGGAGGTGGCAGGCCAGGGGTTTTGCTGCCGCTGCTGCTGCCGGCCATCCTGATCGGCGTGTCCGGGGTCGGTCACATAGACGGCCGCAGCAACCGGCGCTGGAACGGAGGGCGGGGCATGCGAAGCTGGCCGGAATGGCTTTCTGTTGAGGGGATCAGTGCCGGGATCATTGCGTTTTCGTTTGTGTCCGACTGCCGGGGACATTGGTGGCTTTTGGGGTAGTTGCACACACGGTACGTGAGGGGGGGTCTGGTCTGGTCTGGCCTGGGCTGGTCTGTCTGCCTGTCTGTCTGTCTGTCTGCTGGTAATTAATACCTTGTCGATAGATTCACATAATTTTCTAATGTGGCTGAGTCCTGACGGTTCTTGGCGGCTCAGCTGGCTGCGACCCGGAAGGTACCACCCGCCTTACGAAGATGATGGCGCAGTCGGATGGATAAATATGGGGCCGGCACTGGTTCAAGCATCAGGGCCCCACCCACCATTTATTGATCGTCCATCCATCACCAGGCTCAGCACCCAAAACATCCTTGGAAACATCGGGTCCCCCCCATCGAAACAAGAAATCCAACGTTGAATGATTTCCATGCCTAGTTCAAGCTATGTCAGTCACCAGGACGAGAATAAAAAAAAATAAAAATAAAAATACCAAACAATGGCGCATCTGTTTAGGCATGACGTGCCCCCCCTACTCGTTAGGGTCCAGCAGAGGATCCTCGACCAAGTCTTTCAGAGGCCAACAAACCTTCATGTTTCGAGTCCTGTTCCATCTGCCTGCCAGCCATGACGCACAACCACAGGGCACCTAACCAAGGTACCTAAGTAACCACTATACCAAAAACGCCATCACCAAACACACAAACCGCACAAAAGGCCAAGAACACCAAGCCTGGTCTCTATCGCTCTTCTCGGAATGGACCGATCCGGTGGCGCCTCTGCTGCTGTCATCACACATCCTCAAGAAGAAGCAGCAGCTGGAATAAAAGTACCGCCGCTAGTGCCGCCATCGCCATCACCATCACCATCAACATCGCCGTCGCGGTCATCATCCCAATCGCCGCTGTCATCCAGGAGCCGCATCGTCGCCCCCTTGCTCGTCCTGGTCCTTTTGGTAAACCTCTCGGCAAGCCTATATCAACTCCCGCTTAATCGTGTCATTGAGCGCCGCGTTTGTCGCGACTACTTCCGCAGCATCGTCGACGATGATTCCGACGCCATCTTCCTGCCTGGGGGCCAGGTCCGCGAGCAGTTGTGCAAGCTGAGCAAGGTTCAGCAAGGCCTGGCCCGCATGCAGCGAGAAATGGACCTTGCCTGGATTATTGGCGGCATGTTACTTGCCTACCTACCTATCTTGCCCACCATCTTGCCCACCTTTACATGCACACTTGCTAACCTCCACCACCACCCCAAATCTAGATCTCGTCATGACCATCCCCCTCGGCTATTTAGCCGAGCGCCACGGCAGGCGTCTCGTGCTGCTGCTCAACCTGGTCCCTCGCATTGCCATGCTTACATGGGCTGTTGCGATAGGCTATTTTGACAACGTCCTCCCCGCCCAGTTGTTGGTGCTTGCGCCAATGCTCTCAGTCCTAGGTGGTGACTGCGTCTTCAACTCCATCACCTACGCCTTGGCCGCCGGTCTGACCGACGACAACGTTGATAGGGCTTCGTTGTTTGGCTACATGAGCTCGATCACGTACATCGTCGCACTCGTAGGTCCAGCGCTTGCCTCTGCTACCATGAGCCTCAGCCTTTGGCTCCCTTTCATCATCGGCACCACGCTACTGCTCCTCGCCTCCCGCGTCATCACTTTGCTACCCGATAGTCGTCACAGCCGCGGTGACCACACTCTCCTGCCGCAAACGTCCATGTCACCGAAGCCGAGGCTGCATACCGCCCACCAGCCTGCCATCCAAGCAGTAGTGCATCGGCTCCTGTTCCTTTACGGCTTTGTCGCGTCTCGCCCGCGCAACTTTGCCTTGCTGCTCGCCAGCATGTTCATCACCTCCCTCGCCAGTGCCGACACCAAGCTTCTCGTTCAGTACATTTCCCAGCGCTACACCTGGGCTTTCTCGTCGGCCGGCTACCTCCTGTCGGCCAAGGCGCTCGTCAACTTTGTGCTCCTCACCATCATTGTGCCGACTCTCTTGCGGGCGAGGGCTGCGAGGAGCGCCGCCTCGGTCGAGAGGCAGAATCTGTACGGCTCCTATGTGTGTCTGGCGATGTCGGTCATGGGGGCGACCCTGATTGGTCTGGCGTCCACGGTGTGGCTGCTGGTCCCAGCCTTGGGCGTCTATGCACTCGGGTCAGCGCTGCCTGTTTTTACGCTGAGCTTGCTCAAGTCGCCACAGGTGTCGCCGGTACTGCAGAAGGACAACCTGAGGGATTATGACCCAGATGACGACGAAGACGACAACGCCCTGCCGGGGTCACCCACATCGGCTACCAGCCTGGGAAGCAGCAGGAGCGGCATTTTCGACGCCGAATCCCACGACACGACTGTCTTCTCAGTCGTAATGCTCGTCAAGACGATCGGGTCCTTGGTGGGCGTGCCCATCGTAACTGGGTTGTGGATTTTGGGTATCGATATCGGATCTATGGGGCTTGGACTGCCGTATTTTGTTAGTGCTGGTTGTTATTTGGCCGCTGTGGTTGTGTTGGCTTTTATGAAGGTGGTATGACGGCGCCACGCTCTCGAAGCTGTCAAGTTAATAATGTCCTGAATAGTTTTGATAGCGTTTTGCAATATTTGTAATTGTTAAGTCTCAAAAATCACCGCTGCCCATATGTTCCTTATCCTTGATGGAGAACAGTCATTTCCGGAGAATCCGTAAACAATGATCATGTTCGGGTTTGGGGACTGTAACGGAAAGGGATTGTCGTGAGGGAGCTATGTACAAAACTTCCAGCAGCGGCCGTCAGCTCCTCGCCAGGATCCTCCACCGCCAACCCCTCAGGAGCGCCATGTCCCTCTCGCTCGCCTCGTAGTCGGTCCTGTTCTCGATCCTCGTCGCGAGCCTCTTGAGCCGCTTGCCCAGCGTCTTGGCTACTCGCAGCGTGACCTCGTTCTGGAAGACGTAAAGGACCGCGAACACAAGGAAGGTGGCCGACGCCAGGCGGCTGATGCCGCTCCAGCCGCCGCGGACAGAGGTCAGGATGCGCTGGACAAGGGACTGGCTGTGGGAGAAGGCGTACTCGGTGTCGTTGGAAGCGGAATCTTCCCCTGAGGCCGGCCGCGGGAAAAGCCTACGTACGGCAGGAATCAAAGTGCCGCTGGGTATGTGTAAGTGAGATGGCGGGGATGGGGAGTAGACAGAGAAAGAGAAAAAAAAAAAAAGAAAGGGGGAACTGGCTGCTTGAGAGGTGCGTGGGTCACTTACACTATCCCGCCAATCAACCACCGCCTCCACCGATGCCGCTTAGCCAGAGTAGCCATCTCCTTGACATGGGCCCTCAGCCTCCAGAGCTCGGCAGCGACCACGCCGCTCTGCTCCCTGAGCGCGATCCCGGCCTCGACATCAAAATCGCCACCAGCATCTCCGCCACCCGCGCGCCGTCGCCGCCGCTGCAGGCTTGCGTACTCGCTCAACGCGAACTCGGCCCCGGCCCGCACGGCGGAGAGATCCCGGTGCGTGGTGGTCGGCGCAGGCGCGTGATGCGTCAGCAGCATCTCGCCCGGGCCGACGAATTGGGGCGACATGTGCACCAGGGGTGGAGGGGACGATTTCCGTTGCTGCTCCTGCTGCTGTTGCTGCTGCGAGGAGGACAGAGGCGCGGCGGTGTGATTGTTATCGTCGGCGCCGGGATGGCCATTTTGCATGTTGCCGCCGCCGCCACCGCCGGCGGAGAAAGGAGGCACAGATGGCTTGGTTTCATGCGCCAGGGTCGGCGACGTGAAGTTGTAGTAGCCGGCAGCGGCCCCGGCGCCACCGGCATCGGGGGGAGGATGCGTGGGGATGCGATCCATGGTTCGCGTATCCCCGGTTGTTCCCAAGGATGTCTGTCCTCTGTTTATTCTGAACTTTGCTTTTTTTTCTTCTTTTTTTCCCCCCCGGCGCGAGCCAAGTTTCCATGTACTGATGTTAAATACTCACTGCAAGCCACGAGATTGACGGGAATGTGAAGGCGGTGAGATGAGAATGTTGGCGACAAGCCAGAGTCGATTCAGGCGGTGAGAAGAAGAGAGTGCACACACAAAATAGGGCAAAATGGTCAAGATGGCCGAGTCAATGGCCAGAACCATTTCATATTTTGGATATTATTAGCAAAGAGGCTGGGCGGGAGCAGCAAAAGAGTTCACTGTCGCTGCCCGGCGCCACCCACTTGAGGTTATGGAGGCCAGGCAGCACATTGGGCTCAGATGGAGGGAGGGTGATTAGAGCGGCATCAACGTCGTCGACCAATAACACAATGGCTGGGTTTCCCGCTTGAAGTAACTCCGACCACTGGACTGGACTGGACTGGACTGACAAGTCACTGCCAAGCACATTTGGATTCGGGTGGAGGGGTTCATGTTCGCGTCTCCGCAGCCCGGGGGGACGGACGTCGATAAGAAGACGCCCACGGAGCGATCCCACAAGACTTTGTACAAAGCATGGCGTGGGTTGCTCCGATGAGGCATCTCTTGTACATCAGATGGGCGAGAGCTTTTGTGCCTTTTGTGATTGTGGAGGACGACATGCTAACAAGTTTTTATTCCTTGCAAACTTATCGAGATTGCTTGGAGGGAGCAACACGGTAATAATAATCAGCACACATATGGGGACACACACATATGGGGACACACACATATGGGGACATTTCGATTGATTCATTGATGCCAATCAACCGGGGAACGGCGGCGGCCGGGGTTCGAAACTGGGGGGCCCAGACCAGACGAGCCGGCGAAATGCCCGTCTCCGGTCATCGGCTGAGCTGGACATGACCTCTCTGCCCGCCTCAAGGCTTGGAAATACTAAAGAAACCTGCTTGAATTGAATACGTAAACCGAGATAGTCAGTCATCACCTTACCCGGTACTCGATGGCTGAAAGCCGAGTCGGGTCGAGTCGAGATGGACTAACCGGCAAGACAAGCGCAGGGGTTTGTTTGGTGAGACGACGTCAAACGGCCCAGAAATTCTGCGACACCCAATTCTCTTTCGAGCTGTTTTTTTTTCCCTCTCCTTTCTTTGGTTTGCCCGGGAGAAGGCAGTAGAGGAGGAAAGCGATAGAAACAACCAACAAAGATATCAAAAAGTTGCCGACATGCTCTAGGAAAGCCGCCGACTAAAAGTCAAAAAGCTGATAGCATGCCCAAACTGCCGCGCTTTGTTTGACGGATGTGGCGTTGAACTTTCGACGCTGGCGACACACCGAACGGTCCTAATGCAGCGTGACTCCTGAACCGGACCTACTGTACTACTACACTACTAATATCGCCGGACTTTGTATCAAGTAAGGATGCATCGACATGGCAGTTGATTTAGGCTAAGACAACTCCGGCGACAGCAAGGTTGGGTTGGGCTAGAGGCTGAGGGAGGAGGAAGGGAAACGATGCGCCTGGCCGCCGGGGACTCGGCTGTGTTTGCTTCCGACGGCAAGGACGGCAAAGAGATGGAGGCTACAATAGGAGGAAGGAAAAATTTGTTTCTTTTTTTTTCTTCTTTTTTTTTTCCTCGTCAGGACTGGTTCCTCACCAATGTGCATGACGAGTTTTTCTTTTCTTCTCCTTTTTCACCCCCTCGTCGGCGATTCCCAGGCGCATACGTGCACCCATTAAAATTAGCCTCGGCCGGCCTTTCTGGGATCATCTAGATAGGCAAAAGGGCGACAGCTCCAGACGGCAAATAGGGCACGGAGGCGGCGGAGAGTGGCTGGCACTGCCCCTTTCTTCTGTCACTTTCCGGCAGCAAAGTAAAAATAAATCTCGGCGTTCGTGGTGGTGATGATGGTTGAATCTCGCCCCGACCTAGCCGAGGACGGTTACGAGTGAGTGCCTTGCTGGTGCGCAGCATCTGTTTACATGGGGGAAGGGGGGAGACGGAGAGAATACAATTCAAAATGATCTTGTTATCACAGCCACGGCTCAAGACTGGAACAGTCGACATCTCCAGCTACGTACCAACCACATGCTGCGCTGAACGGAAGGGAGACAAAAAAATATCAATGGGAATGAGGGTTACCCGAACCGGTCACTAGCTGCCTAGCCGGACTACAACAGGGGTCACTCATGTCCGGTTTCTTTTTTTTTTTTTATTTTTTTTTTTTATAAAAGGGGGGTGGGTGATGCCAACAACAACAGCCTGAGGCACGCACACGCACGACGGACGGACTGACGGACGGACGGACGGACTGACGGACGGACATTGAATTGTTTGCGCACTCCCTCCCGGTTTCGAGTTTCAAGGGCGCCCAGTGCCAGTACAACGTCACGTCAGCGCGACGAAAGCGAAGCGGGCCGGGGCCAGGCCCCCATCCCTCCTCCCATGGCTCTCGGCTCCAGCTCTCTTTTGGTGTCGCGGCGTTGCGCGTTTCGATTTCGGATGACGGACCCAGCACTTACTTACTTTAGGCACCTAGCCCGGCAGCTCCAGTCGAGACAGCCGAGCCCGACGTGACCTGACCTGACTGATTGATTGATTCGCTGCTCGCTCTTTTTTGGCTGGTTGTTCGTGCTCGGGTAGACCGGAGTAAATCGTCTTCGTCTTCGTACACGCCGCTGGCGCAAAGGCAATCAATAAAGACGGGCGCCACACGCCGCAGGACCAGCGCCGCCCCGGGGGGCGAGGTGCTGTTGGGGAGAGGGGAGAAGGGAGAGGGGAGAGGAGGGAAAATGGAGGGAGACAGAAGGATACGATCCAACCTGACTTACCTCTCAATGGTTACATGATGGCATGCATTCAATTGCAATCATCCAATCCCACATTCCATCAAAAAAGCAGAGGTTTCAAAGGCACCTTGGACGGTACAAATGCTCGTAAACGTCTTTGCGACCGAATTCTTTTTTTGTTTTTTTTAGTCTTTTTTTTACCCTTCCTGGAAAAGGTGGGGCTGCGCGGAACGCTGGACTGCAAGCCGGAATAAAGGACGACGGGCGGGCTTTGGGCTTGGCGTTTTGTCGCCGGTGTGGTGCCGTCGGGCCTCTGGGAAATTAAAAGGAAGGGATCGAGCTGGATGACGGTGGAATACTCAGGGAGATCAGGCTGTTTATCAAGGTTTGTCGACGTTGTTTTCCTCCGTTATTTTTTGTTATTGATTGTCTTTCTTTTCTTTTTGAATTGCTCTGAATGCAAATGATTGATGAATCGCCCGCCTCATTCTTGCTTGGGGCCGCTGAGGCAAAAGACGGTCCCGGAGCACGGCCCCCGAGCGTCAACCCGACGGCAAAGGCGTTGAGAGAGCGAGCGAGTGGACGGGCAACCAACCCAGACTAAGTACCTTTTGTAGCAGAATTACCTACCTACTACCTATGTTATTACGACAAAAAAAGAGACAAAAAAAAGAGGGAGATTATTTGTAATTAATAACAAAAAGACAGAGAGAGAGACGCCAGCAGAGCTCCACTTTCCCGGTTGTCCACACCTCGGGACAGGGCCCAGCAT
>JASAOQ010002645.1:13845-26488 GCA_031306065.1 Pseudopyricularia cyperi | reverse complement strand
CCCCACCACCCCCACCTCGCAGCCATCCGCGCCCGCAGCCCCCGCGACCCCCTCGTTCGTGGCCACGGATGAGGTGATTGACTTTGCGCGTGTGGCAGTCCTCTTCATCGTGCAGCAGGAGTCGCTGCAGTCCGCACAGGAGGCCCAGACTGCGCTCCAGCGTGTCTTTACCGCGGCCAAGGGAGGGACGGCGGGAAACACCACCCCCGTGACTATCGAGCAGGCGCGCAACGTGACGCTGCTCAACGGCAACTCCATCAACCTGGTTGATTTGTTTGTCGACCTCGGCGCAGGACCCATCGGGAAGGGAGTAACCAGGCAAGGTGCTGTCGTTGTCCGGAGAGTCGAGGCCGAGGCCAAGTTTGAAAGGGGCTACCAGCTGCTGAGTCTATTGAGGCGATGAACGCGGCTTACCTTGGAAGCTGCCACGGATGGGACCGAGAACCTCACCACCTAATATCGGTCTAGCATCATACTACGACATACTTGACGAACATATATATTTGTGCGTTCCGACGAAAGGCAGGAACTCTTCGCCTCGCACACGACTTGTATCTCTGCCTTCACACTCGCTTTTTCCTTGTTTCAATTTGTCACACGCGATCCAACACTTGGAGCCGGGCCTGGCGTCTTTCGCTCGCTATTGAATCCTATTCCTAAGCGTTCGACGGTTGAAGCCATCGGATTCAGTCTTGGAGAGCGTTGCCTCGTTTATATTTTCCGCACTTTTGCATATATCTTATCATACCCCTACGAATTAATGCTTTTTTTCAAAGCCGGCGAGCTATGGGCTGAAGGGAAATGGATTTTTCGGGAGGAGGGGAAAAGACACGACGGATTTTGGATAGCAAAGCATGCCGCAGAAGACTATCCTGATCACAATACTTGTACAAATATTTAAAGGCCGGCTCGTTCACGGGGTGGTGCCTTGCTGATTTTGTCTTGTACCACCTTTTGCGATTGAAGCGGGCGTGTTTGTTTTCACTTGTGCGGCCTGGCTTTTTGTGCACTTTTGAATTTCGTCTTTTCGTCTTACTGTAGATGATATCCGCCTCTTGGCTGCTGGCGTAAATGACACGTGGTATATACCTGTTTATTCATATCCTGAGCAGCATCGGCGTTTTTGTGATTATACATACTAACTCGGGGCAGAAGGCACCCGGCTTCCCCGTTGAAAGACAAAGAGCGCCTCGTCCTTGAAAGTAAGTGGCTGTCAGCGCGATGGTTTCTATGATCCCGGGGAGAAGCCTTGTCGTTTTCGAATAGAGAGTTATGAGAAAAACCAAGCGTACCTTGCCAGCAAAACTGGGCAGCGGAATCTGCGCCACGCGCACCCAACTGTCACCGCCGGTCCCGCTGTCCGCCGCGGCCTCGCGCTCCATGTACTCGTCCACGGTCATGCCCGCAAAGCCCGTGTAGCCGTTTCGGTTCTGCGTGCCGACCACGGCGACCGTGTCGCCCGTGTACGCGGCCAGGAGGGAGCGCGTGAAGGCGCCCTTGCCGTCCGGACCGACCACTGGGCTGGGAAGGCGCGGGGGGACGGGGAGGTCAGTAATGACTCCGTGGAGTTTTTGGATGGGTCAAGACTCACTAGACCAGCAGCAGCACCAGATCCGCCCCGCCGCCTGGCGGCTCCCGACCCCTCAGCCACGCGGCGCCGTCGGCCATGACGGTGTCGCCGACCCAGTTCACCCGCCAGAGCGACTGTTCGTTGTCGACTGGCACGACCTCGACGCCGTGCCGCCGCAGCATCCAGGACCAGTAACCCCCGCCGGAACCCAGGTCGGCGACCGTCCTCCCGGCGGCCAGCAGGCGCAGCACCTCGAGCGCCTCGTGCGAGGGGACCGCGCAGCCAAAGTGGTGCATCAGCACGGGGAGGAGCGCGTGGCCCGCCCTGAGGCGATCCGTGCTCGGGTGCGGCCCCGCCCAGGATAGTCTGCGGCAGGACCAGGCCCAGAAGGAGAGGAAGGGGTTTGATGGTTGGGAATCGTTGGTGGTGGCGGGCTTGAGGCGGCGCTTGGGGATCGTCAGGGTCTGCGTCAGGGCTGGGTGGATGTAGCGCTTGGACGTCAGGAGGGTCGCGCTGGACTGCCGGATCGAGTCCTTCTTGGCGTTGGAGAGGAAGGACTTGAGTGCCGACGGGGCGGATTTTGAGGGGTCAAAGATTGAGATGTAAGCTTCGACGTCTGCGGGCGGAGGGCGCGGGAGCTTTGGCGCGTCTCATTTTACCGATTAGCCTTGGCGTTCCGAGGAGCCTCTTACGACGTCGCTCCGAAATCAAGGGCTGAAGTGACATACGGGCTGGCCATCCTGGGGGTTCCTGTACCACGCCGAGAGGCCGCTCCCGTCGACGGCGGCGCCCATCCCCTCAACGGCGCGCTGCACCTCGTCCAGCCTGACGCTGGTCAGGGCGTGGTAGACGTAGTCGTCCGGCGCGGGGATCTGGAAGAAGGAGCGGATGGCTCCCGCAAAGTCGTCCCGGGCCAACAGCTCCTCGGCGGCCTGGAGAGCGGCTGCATCTCGGCCGCGGACCTCCGGGTCGAAGGGCGGGCGGCTGCCGGTGCAGTGCACCACGGCCTTTTTCCTGGCCGTGGCCGCGTTTCTGGTCGCGGGGCTGGGCATGGTCGGGGAAGTTGAGAGGGCTTCTTGTTTTATTCCGGTTCCCTCAGACGTCTTGTTTGCAGGTCTCCCCGGCTTTTAGGCAGTTGCAGAACCACAGGTACGTCATTGTTCGCTAGAATGTGCTATAGTGGACCCTGACCCACTGGCGGTCTGCTCTCTCGAGCGATTCCGCACCCGACAAAGGCCACCATGCGCAGGTCGTGCGGCAACCGCCACGCCGTCAGCACCGAGTAGCTGTGATGCCTTGTCAGCGAGTTTTGTCAACTGCTGGGCGACCCGGCCCACTAGAGAAGGCCATAGATGGCAACCGGCACCGCCAGGACAAAGTCAAAGCTAAACAGCCACCTCCAGGCCGACATGCCGCCCTTGCCCCCCATGGCGGCAGAGAGGGCGGCCTGTACGTTACCCGACCTCATCTGGCCCGGGGCGCCGCTGATGACAGACAGCACAGAGCGGCGGGCCAGCTCGCTCTTCCTATACCAGATCCGAGCACGTAAGTAATGCCGGGCCAAGTAGCGTTCTCGAAGAGGCCGAGGAAGAAGCGGAGCACGTAGAACTGCATGGCCGTCCCGCACTTGTACAGGAACAGGACGAAGAGTGACCACGTCATGAGGCAGGTCGACAGCCAGATGCGCGGCGGCAGCAGCGTGATGATGAGGTTGGAGAAGGATGCCCGACGAGGGTGCCGATGGTGAACCACGTGCTCCTCCACGACAGCTCGTGGCCGACCCGAAGCTGAGCTTTTCTTGCATGCCCGAGGCGTAGGCGTTTGTGAAGTTGTTCTGGTCCAGCCACTTGATTAAGAAGCAGATGCATGAGTAGTCGAGGAGGAACCAGTTGAGCTTGAAGATGAGCCGCTTCTCCCCGGGGACGTGCCAGGTTGGCGCCAGTGGATTCAACCGCCGTCTTTTGCTGCCGAGCCATTGGCGGCGCCGTTACTGACCGAGCTGCTTCGGCTGGAGGTTGTTTTGTTTTGGACGGCCACAGGGGCGGCAGCTTCGGCGGCTTCCTGGCCCTGCAGTACGCCATCGCGTACCCGGACTCGCCCTCCCATCCCGTCCTGCGCGGCACGGTGGCCAGCCATCACCACGAGGCCGGGGCCATCGAGTCGCTGCGGGCGCGGCTGCACAGGACGCTGTCCTTCTCGGTATGGATGCTGCGGATCAAGGTTTTCGGTGCCTTTTGAAGCGATGACGAGTTCAGGCTCGTGCACCTGGCCATGTCGCCGTTGTACAGGGAGGCCTTTGACCCGGACGCCGCCCTCACGGCCTGTCTGGGGAGCTTCTACAACGCCGGGCGCATAGTGCGTTTCGCTGCCTGGTCTCTTTTGTGCCTCCACCGCCTTGCTGACCAGCGTTGACTGGAATCTCCAGACGACATCTGGTCGGAGCATAAAAAGTCCTTTGACTATCGAGACGACCTGCTAAAAATCCCGTCCAGGACGCTGGTCGTCGTCGGAACCGAGGATTGGATCTGCCCACCCGGAAAGCAAGCTTCGGAGAAGCCACCCGGGCCATGGATATGCTTGTTGTCGCCTTACAGTTTGATGCAGCTGACGCGTCCAACACCGGGCTCAGAAAACTCAATTCTCATTGCCGCCGGCATCGGGTCGGCTCGGGCCATCTATCGCCAACCAAGGAACATGCACGTAGAGCAGAGGACATGAATGTGACAGGAGATACAGTCGATTCCATGCTGCGTAGAGGGAGCAAAGAGTCGACAATCTACCAAGAGCTTCATTTTTGAGATATCTCAGAGAAAATTCGGCTCACATGTGTGAGACAAAGTGAAGGACAGAGTCATGACAGTGACGGCCGCAGTGCAAGATATCCGCGTGTCCATAGGCCGCGGCGGCACCTTTGCGATGTCGTTGCTGAGATGGAAGGGCGCGAGGCCATCATCTTCAAGCTGCTCTCCGTCGACCAGGCCAACTACCCCGATGCCCTGACCGAAGCCATCAGACGCGTGCTGGAGATTGCCGAGGGGCGGTCGATCCATGTCGGGGAAAGGCTGGACGGCTCCCGGATAGGTAAGTCGCTTGCAGTGGCGGTTGCATGAGCTATGCAGAGCCCATGCTCAAAAGACGAGGCAGACAGCTGAACCCAGAACTAGCATCATGGATAGGAACTACAGTAGCAACAAATGCTCTGCTAGGGTGAGCGCTTTGCCCTCATCACCAAGCTGGTCTTGCTCGTCGTAATCGCCTTTGTAGTTGTATGCCGTGCGCCAAGCCAGACAAGTCTTGGCTAGGGAGTGACCCCCTGAGCGGGGAGCTGACACCCTCGCAGGCTTGAGGACATCTGTGTCATCGGTGACCAGTCCCGCCCAGAGCTGTTCGACCTCCACGTGCGCAAGCCGCGCGCACTCCACGACGCCGTCGTCGGGGACTACGACCTCGACCCGTCCCCGCTGGACAAGACGTTGCCCGGGTGGAGCCAGGGCGAGGCGTTGGGTGGGGGGTCCGGAGCGGGTCCGGGGTGGCATGGGAGCACGCAGTGAATGTGCACTCGACCAACACGCGCAACACCAATGCCGAGGCCATTGAGCAGCGGACCGCGGTGCTGGTCAGGAGGTACGAGGTGCGGCGGGGACGGCACGGTTCGACACAGAGGGCAGGGTGCCGCTAGAGGGTGTTTGGGCCGTATATGATGGAGGGTGGGGAGTACGGCAAGGCCGGGGAGAACTACGTCTTCGAGTTTTGAAATGGCGGGCGGATCGAGAAGATCAGCCTGGGTGGTAAGGCGGTAGTGAACGAAATGCCCGGCGAGGTTGTGCAGATCGACACGCCGGGCGGTGGTGGTTGGTGTGTTTTTGGTGAATAGGCCTGCAGGCAACGAGTTGCCAGCGAGGCGCAATATGGGCTCTTGAAGCCTGCCGATGAGCCAGTCGACGTCTTCTGCTCAAGGGACCTATCGTTCCGACGCTAGCCTAATGCTTGAGGCAGACCGTCATCGGGTGCAGATTCGGAACATCATGTCGCACGAGATGGGCATCTCACGCTTGCTTCTCATCGGCGCCACTGCGACTGTGGCTTGAAACTCGTGTGCCGGATGACGGTGCCGACTTGATAGGGGTCCGGTGGCGACGCCACCTCGGACGTGATGGGCCAGGAGAGCGTGGTATTGTGGAAATGAGTAGTTTTCAATTCGACTCTAGCATGACGATCTGTCTACGTACAGCATAACAGGCCCCGCACTGGCAGCCCAGGCTGGTTTGCAGACCTTGAAACGAGGAAGGAGCTTGAGGGCAGGGGCAGACGGGATGGTCTCCCTGGCGACTGCACAATGAACCATCTAGAGACACGTGATAGACATTGTCTGACACAGGTGTCTGGGATGTTGCTGCGGCTCCGAGAGAGCGGCAGTTTTCAACCTCTACGCACAGCAAACCCGTATACGACCCGGGCTGCAATGGAACTGCACAGCTCAAAACCCGAGCTTGACGCATCGAGGGGAGATAACGTGCACGCTGCTCGTGGTGGGCGCCCGGCTGCATGGTTTCCTTGGTTTGGGCAGCAACGAGGCTGGCCAAAACCGGGCAGCAGTTGACCGCAAACAGGTAGTACTCCAATGTGCCGATCGCAGTGTACTACATGGCCAGCAAGGAGAGCGTTCGTGATACCCGTGGCCCGTGGGCGTGCTTGCCACACGCCCGAGACCCTTTGTCCCAAGGGTTCACTGCTGTCGCCGCGCCGCCTCACGGCCAACGGCAAACGGCAGGGCTTTCCCCGTTGAGATCCCGTTTTCTCGGCATGCGGCGTTGCGACAAGGTTCGGACGGACTTTGTGGCGTACTGGGCGTGGTGCTATTGTGTTAGTGGCGCGCTGCATTACCAGGAGGACCCTGCCAGCCTAGGGACGTTGTGCTGCTTTTTCGACGCCCGAGCATTGGTCATTCGACGAATGATGGCTTCATGGGGCTTCAGAAAGATTTTGATTGGGATGAACGACTGGGTAGAGCAGAGTATGGTCCATTCATGAGTAGGACTGCCGAGATAGGGCTCCCGGGATGGGGCGAGCGCGCCTTGCCCCCATCCCATTGTCGATGTAAACAAACGGGCGGACAGCTGGTGTTGTCACTGCCGCGGCCCAATAGGATTGGGTGCCTGGTTGATGCCCAACAGCTTTTGCTGTCCGAGGTTAATGTCTGGCAGAGGCCGTCTGAGTCTTGATCCGATCCGATAGAATCTTGTCTGCAGGGCAAGGTAAACAAACATGCAGCTCGTGAAACGAAATGGCAGAAGCGGGCGTCCAAGGTACTCTCGCTGTTGTTACCATATAGATTAGTCATGAGAATAGTGAGCTGCTTAGTTAGTTAGGGCTGGGGTCCAGCATCCCGGAACATGGACGTCATCGTGGACAAAGCCCGCCAATGACAAGTCGTGCACCGCCGTCCAAGGTAGGTACTCACTGAGCGAGTAGAAAGTAATTATCGGGTATCAAAAGAGATGGGATTAATGCTAATTACAGGACAACCCGCGAATATACACCCGTGACTTGACAGTCAATTGTGTAGCCGTGATGAGCCTCAATAGACCGAATCCCCCGTCACGCTCCCCAAGTCGTGTACGTGGCAGTTGTAACACAGCAGCTGCATCTGGGTTGCGTGCGCGAGCTGCAGTAGCGTCGGCGAAGGGTACTTTGGGATCAAAACCAACCAACCCACCGATGAGGCCCGACGAAAAACGACAGGCAGACAACCTCTCGTCGCCTGGCCACCATTCATTCAAATCGACTCACTCCTTTCAACAGAAAAGCAAAACTAACTGCCTGACTCCATTAGAGTCTGGTCTCCTTGAACACGGCGGAGTTGCGATGCTAAATTTGAACCGTGGAAACCAAGCCGGATGTGGGGCGACACCGTTTTACGACTCGCTCACTAGTGGGGCCCGGGCGAGTACCGCTACAGGCACAGGCACAGGTACAGGGACGGTACAGCATCCCTGAGTGGCAGGTACCTGACAGTGGGTTATCACCAAGGTTGGGCTTTGCTTGGCCCTCGCCTCCCTGTCCCCGAACGAACCCTTTGGTTCCGTCTGCTTCTTTGGATCGAGGGGAATCCCTTTCAAAAAGAAAATAACCAAAAAGAATAGGAAAAAATTATTGGAGAATTGTTGTGATATCTTTCCCTCGGGTCTCCGGCTTTTGATCTACAGTAGTCTCTCTTTATTGTCATCTCACCGTCTCCTTTTGCCACTCTTCTCGTTGCATTTTTCCAACGTCTTCCAGAAGCCGCTGCTTCTCTGAAAACGACCGACCGTTCAGGCACGCACGCGACCATCAATCGCCGCCTCAAACGCCGTCATTCATCGCTTTATCTTGGCAACGTCGTCGCTTGAGAGGGGCCTCGCCGACTCCTATCCCCCAGGGCATCCAGTTCCAATTCGCTGCCCGTACCCGACCCGAGCCTGCTGCCCGACGCACAGCATCCATCCATCCCAACCAACACACCCTCATCGACGCGCTTACCTGCCTGCTGCTACTGGACGGCCCGCTGGCTGGCCTGCCTGATCAGAGGACCCGTCTGCAGCCCTTCTGCAGCTCTGTGCGGCTTTGTCTGTGCAGCTCCGTCTGGGCAGCCCCTCTGGACTTCCTCTCGGTCTAGAGCTGGACGCCAGCGAGGGCGTACCTAAGCAAGGTACACATAGCTGACCTATCATCCATCCTTTGGCAGAACCGTCTCTGCTCTCAAGGTACGCGCGGCCACAAAGCTCTCCCCACCTCTACCAAGCACTGTGGTACCCTTCCCCTTTGGTCCTGTGTTGGTGGTCTGCCGCCGGTAGCTCATGGAGCCAACCGTGCCGCTGTGCAGATGGGACCGCCTCCATGCTGGGCTGGCCCGACTGAATGACAGCTGTAAGGCATTGGGGAAAAAAAAGAAAGAAAAAGAAACAGCCCCCCGGCCTGACCCCGCTTCATAGTCTCACTTCCCGTCGATCCCTTTGTCACATATTTTGCGACTCTTTTGCCTGGACTTTCGTTGCCAGTCCCGTACCGGACGCTAGCTAAAGTTCACACAACCTCCAGCTTCCCTCCCAACAAGACATTCCATCTCACGTGCAAAGGTATCCAGCAGATAACCTAGCTTCTTGCGAAGCAAATTTTCCAACGGCCGACCGGCTAGCTCACGTATTCCCGAAGCAGTCGATTAGAAACCCAAACCAAACCTGGCTGTCGTCGACAGACTCAGCAACCGTTGCCATGTCCGAACGAGAGCGGCGATACCGATATGCCATCCCGCGGCCTCGGTCGCCCACCCACAACCCTGCCCGAGCCACCACCGAGGGTTTGCTCAACTCGGTCTACAGCGGTGGCAACCTACCTCCCCTTTCCAGCCCCTCGCTCTTCGACATGATGACGCCGCGAGGGCAGACTGGCGACTATCGCCCTCAGGCTGTGCCTCCTTCCACCACCCACCATACCACTTATGTCGTTTCCGACTCTGCCGGAGCCAGGAGAGATGGCTTGCGACCCAGGAGCTCGAGCCACAGAGAACATGGTCGAAGCCATCGTTCGCACTCGGATGCTGCTTCCCGCCCGATAATCATCACCACCACGAAAAGGCCAGAGGCGCCCAGCTCTGTCGCCTCTTCGAGCACCAGGGCGTCGAGCCCAAAACGCGATGCTTACCGATCTAGTGACGACGGCGCCTTTTACTCCCAGCCCGCGTCCTCTCTGAGACCCCGCGGTCGACAGTCGCTCGGTGCATATCAACCACCGCACAGCGCGGGCCTCGGCATGGACGACTTTTACCGGCAGAGGGACAGGAAGAGACCAGACGATCGTTATGGGCACTCCCGCCACGATTCGCTCCGGAGCCGGCCAATGTCTGTGTATGCCGGAATGCCCCAGCCCAAGAGTGCAGCGCCCATCGACTACGAGAATGGCGACGTGGAATACACCAACCCTGGTCAACTGGCAAGATACGACCTGGAGCACGGCCGCCCAGAGTCCCGCCGCCGCGAGAGCTTTGACAGGCACCACCGTCCTTCAGACGCAGCTTCCAGGACCTACCACGAGTCCTCGCGTCGCGGGCCGCCACCCACGACTTGGGGTCTCGAGAAGATGAACCAGAACATTTCATCCGGCGCCTACGACCCAGCCCGAGCCCCAATGTCTCCATACACACCAGGTTTTACACGCGAGTCGTCGCGCCGGCACAGCGGCAACCTCGAACCCCCGAGCAGCTCTTTGAGGCGCCGGAGCGACTCGCGAAGTCGACCAGTCTCCCTCTACCAGGAGGACGAGCGCCGCGCCTCTCCCCCGGAGCATTATCGCCACCGTGCTCGCGGCCGCGACGACGAGCAGCACTCCCGCCGAGAATCGAGGGATCGCGACCACGGCCGTGATGCCTACCCGCCCACGTCAGGCGCCATCGAGCAACGCGGGTTTGGGGTAGTCGTGGACGGAAAACCTGTTGACGTGCATCGCCGCGAGGAGTCGCGGGATCGTCACCGCGACCGTGACAGAGATCGCTATCGCGACGAAGAGCACGACAGAAATGGCGACGGAAACATGGATGAGCGTCGGCGCGAGCGCAGGGAACGCCGCATGTACAATGGCGAATCCAAGCGTCCGTCGGACGACAGCCTGGACCGTGTCATCATCCGTGAGACGGAACGCAAGCTTCAAAAGGAGGACTCTGCCAAGTCCCGAAAGGATAGTCCGCGTCGTGATGACGATTCCAAGGACACGAGGGACAAGGTGGCCAAGGACGACAGGCACGTCAAGGACAAGAAGAGCGAAAGCTTGGTTGATGCCGCACCACAGGAAAAAGAACCCAAGCGACTCCGCGACACTGTTGCTGCGGGACTGAGCATTGCCGCTGCATCCATTGGCCTTGGCTCAGCGCTAAACAAGGAAAAGGACAAGGGCAAGGATTCTGAGCAGACCAAAGCCGAAAAGGTGGTCACGGTCGAGAAGACTAGGGACGAAAGAGGGTCCCCCCGTCGCCACGACTCGGCAGCCGAGCCCCCGAGGCCGGCGCCGGCGGCTGCAGAAGACCGAGGAAGGCCCCCGCCAGCCGTTGCGGATAACAAGCCCAAGCCAGTCACGGTTCAAGACGAGTGGGAGATGGTTGACCCTCCGTCCGACAATGGCAGGCGCTCAAGCCCCGAGACTGCCGCCATGCCAGACTCTCGTGAACGCCACCGTCGAGACTTGGATGGGCGCCAGCGTGAGGATTCGGTAGATCGCGCTGTAATGGTCGAACGTGACGGAGAGGCATCGCGGGCTGCCAAGCCGCACGAGCCAGTTGCTTACAAGACTGTCGAACCCGAACCGGAACCAGCCGCGTTAGAAGAGCCCAAGCCGTCCCGCCGCTTTCCGCGTCGCTCACGTGGGGACGCCGGCCCCGCCTTTAGGCCAACCGACACGGATGATCTTGTCGCTCTAAAGGCTCAGCTGGCAGCCCAAGACGCCTCTGAAAGAGAGCTCGAGCCTGTCCTGCTGGCGAGACCCACCCCCGAGCCGTATGCAGCTGTTCACGCCCAGTCAAGCGCGCCCCCTCCCGTTCCTCCCAAGGATCCACTTTCATTCTCGGAGCCCTCGCCAGAGCGCCGCCGGCCTTCTCCGAGAGAGTCGTCGCTGGAGCGTCGGCGACCGGTCAATTCCCGGGACGATTCGCCCGCCAGGCGTCAATCGCCACCCAGGAAGCGAGACGACGACGTCGAGTTTATGGACCAGAGCGGCGTTGTAGTCGAACAGCGGAACGGAAGCGTGAGCGGAAGCTTTGACAGCACAACCAGCCGAGGCCGCGAGGCGACTTCGTCGCATGAGGAAAAGGCCGTGCGGGTGGTGTCGCCGCCCCGCGACAAGGACGAGAAGAAGCCTCTCAAGGGCATCCTCAAGCCGAGCTCCAAGTTCCCCGAGCCCGAGAACTTTGTGCGAGAGGGCGTGGCCCCGCACAAGGACGACAAGACCAAGAAGGACGTACCCCCCGGTGCCAGGTGGACCAAGATTGCCCGCAAGCTTGTCAACCCCGAGGCACTGACCATTGGCAAGGAGCGCTTCGAGGTCCGCGACGACCACGTCATTGTTTTGCGAGTGCTGAGCCGAGAGGAGATTGAGGCATACACTGTTGCCACTGCTCAGCTAAGAGGTACGTGACGTTGACGTGACAAGCCCACGCGGCCGTGTACGGATGCTAACTCTGTGCGCAGAGATGAGATTCAAAGAGTACGAAAAGTCAAAAGACCGTGATCGGAGAAGAGATGAAGACAAGGATAAGGAGCGAGAGCGGGACCGCGACCGCGATCGGGAACGGGAAAGGGACGACGAGAAGAGACGCACCAGGCGCAGGGAGAAGGACGAAGACAGCGACGACCGCGATCCCGACCGTAAGGACCGCACCCGGGACCGGGACGACGACAAGGATCGAGACAGACGCGACAAGGACAGAGAGCGCAACCGCGATCGGGACCGGGATCGGGACCGGGATGATGACCGGCGCCGGCCCAGCCGTCGCCACTCGGACGAGGAGGTTGGCGACGATCGCTCCACATATCGGTCGCGGAGGGGTGACGACTGAGGTCTTTCCTATGTTGCTACATACCCCATTTTCAGTTTGCTAAATTTTTCTTTCTTTTTTGGAATAATTGCCTTGGTATGGCCGGCGGGCGAGCAGCTGCGTCAATTTGATATTTGGAAAAATCGCTTTTACTGTAATAACACCAAACTGTTTTCATCCATGTGCTTCAACATGTCTTGATACCATATTGTCTTGTTTGCTAATCGGCCCTCACACCACGGGGTGAGGAGGGGACAGCGCACCCTGAGCGAGTCGGCTGATCGCCCGGCGCCCAACTTAAAAAATATCACCAAACCTAAGACTGCAAGGCCGATTCGATCGGGCCGCAAAGCAGGAACAGTCTTTTTTCGCAACGAACGCCGTTTTGGGTTGACTGGCGAGAAACACTAATGCACCTTGTTTGCCCATACTGAATAGAGATTTGTGTCCACAGGGCAATAATCCCCTCGCACTTTACCATTGTCATCAAAACTATATAAAATTTAAAAATGGTG
>JASAOQ010002642.1:0-12839 GCA_031306065.1 Pseudopyricularia cyperi | reverse complement strand
GGGTGTGGGAGGAGAAAGAAGCTCGTCGAGCTAGCTAATGTAGGAATACTGCTCGAACAATGAGGGCTTTTTATTTTATTTTATTTATCCCAGATTGCGAAAGCTGTCTAGACGGGCTGGGCTTTTTGCCACGGGGACCAGGGCAGGGAATTAAGTATTAGTTTCAATCACCTCTCGAGATCGTTACTCGATATATATAACACCTCGGAGTCTCCCCGTATGCACAACGGTTCATATGAGCTGACCTTTCTTGCACAAGATCAGCTTCCAACTACACGCCCCCCCGTACTTTACCTAGATATATACCTTAATTACTCTTTGTCTAGGTGGTGTATATCATCCTCCTTGAAGCCGCCCTGCTAGTCAACATATAAGCACTACTTCTCACTCATAATCTCTTCCATACGTACTTTTTTTTGCCGTCCGGGATAGCCTCAGCTGATACCTGACCAACAAGCTGCTGCTTACACCCAATCTAGACAGGGAGTCTCGAGGTGGAAGAAAAAAAAACACTTGCTTTTTCTTATCTGTTTTCTTGTTATTATACTTGATACCCATAACCACAAAACACAATGCCCACATCCGTACACACCTCGGCCACGACGGCCTACACCCCACGCAACTACCACTACCCATCAAGGCCCTACTCTATCGCGGCGCCGCCTTACCAACACCACCATCACCACCACCAAACCAGCAACACCCTCAGCGTCAGCAACAACGCTCCCCCTTACCACGCCCGGCCCACGAGCACGCCGCCCGAGACGTGCATCGGCGACGGCGTCAGCGTCGGCGGCGGCAACGGCAGGCCCGGCTCACCCGATGGCTGCTGCCGGACGCCCACGGCGCGCAAGCTCCGCAGCATGGCGCACCTGAGCATCTCCGAGGTCATCATGCCGCCGCCCGGCGTGGACGTGGACGTGGACGGTCCCAACGGTGTGTACCACCCCATCGCGGACTGCCCGTATGGCGAGGAGGTGGAGAAGATTAGGGAGAGGGAGTTTCCGCATATGGAAAAGGGTAAGAGTCTTTTTTCTTTCTTTTTCTTTTTTTTGTTTTTGTTGTATATCTTTTCTTGTTTCCCCTCCCGCTGTACGAACAACACATACTAACCCACAGCCCACAGGCGTCTACCTCGACCACAGCGGGACCACAATCTACGCCCGGTCCCTCATAACCGCCTTCGCGGACAAGATGACGGCCAACCTCTACGGCAACCCGCACTCGGCCAACGAGCCGGCCCACAGGTCCGGCGAGATGGTGGACGCGGTGCGCGAGAAGACGCTCCGCTTTCTGGGCGCCGACCCGGCCCACTTCGACCTCGTCTTCGTCGCCAACGCCACGGCCGGCATCAAGCTCGTCGCCGAGGCCTTCCGCGACCTGGCCGAGAAGACGTGGACGGGCAGCTTCTGGTACGGCTACCACAAGGACGCCCACACCAGCCTCGTCGGCGTCCGCGAGCTGGCGGGCGCCGCCGAGTCCCGCTGCTTCCTCTCCGAGGCCGAGGTCGAGCGGTGGATCGCCGAGGGGGCGCGCGCGGGGCCCGCGCTCGGCGGGAGGCGCCGGACGTCCAACGGCCTGGGCCTGTTCGCGTACCCGGGCCAGTCCAACATGACGGGCCGCAGGCTGCCACTGGCGTGGCCGGGACTGCTGAGGCGGTCGAGGCCGCACGCCAACACGTACACCCTGCTCGACGCGGCGGCGCTGGCCATGACGAGCTCCATGGCGCACGTGTTTGCCGACGTCGACTCGGCGCCCGACTTCACCGTCCTGTCGCTCTACAAGATCTTTGGGTTCCCGGACCTGGGCGCGCTCGTGGTGCGGCGAGACTCGGGCCACATCCTGACGCTGCGCAAGTACTTTGGCGGCGGCACCGTCACCATGGTGTCGGCGGTGGGCGGGGCGTGGCACAGGAGCAAGGGCCGCGAGGCCGTGGCGGACCTTGCACCGGCGGGACAGCATCAGCAGCAGCAGCAGCAGCAGCAGCAGCAGCAGCAGCAGTACCACCAGCAGCACCCTCAGCATCCGCAACAGCAACAGCAGCAGCAGTCAAAACAGCGCGGCCAGCCCACGTACTCGATCCACGACGGCCTCGAGGACGGCACGCTGCCGTTCCACAGCATCCTGGCGCTCGGCGAGGCCATCGACGTCCACGCGCGGCTGTACGGGAGCATGGACAACATCTCGTGGCACACGTCGCGGCTGGCGGCGCGGCTGTACGCGGGCATGACCGCGCTGCGGCACGGCGACGGCGGCGGGCCCGTGGTGGAGGTGTACGTGGACGGCGGCGACGACGGCGCGAGGACGTTTGGTGACGCGGCCCGCCAGGGAGCCACCGTAGCCTTCAACGTGCTCGAGGCCGACGGGACCATCATCCCGTACTCCGAGGTCGAGGAGCTGGCCAACCAGAGGGGTATCTACATCAGGTCTGGCGGTGAGTTCCCCCTGTCTCTGCTCCTTCTTTCGTCCTCGATAGTCTTTTTCTTGTTCTTTTTTTTTTTTCGGCATCGACTTTTTTTTTCTTTTTCTTTTTTTCTCAGAAGGTTTTCAGCTAATTGAGATGATCCAACAGGCATCTGCTGTCCTGGCGGCATGTTCACCGCTCTCGAGTACGAGCCCTGGGAGCTGGAAAGGGCCCTGTCGGCCGGCCACCACTGCGGCTCCGGCAGCCATGACCTGATCAACCAGCTGCCTACTGGGTAAGCCTTTTTTTTCTTCTTTTTTGTTCCGCCGAACCCCCTTATATGACAGACAACTAACTTTGGTGACCTGTTCTTCGCTTTACAGCGTTGTCCGCGCCAGCCTCGGCGCCATGAGCACCACGCGAGAGGTCGACGCCTTTGTCGAATTCCTCCGCGACACGTTTGCGACACCGCAACAGCCAATCCACGAGAGGTTCCACGATGTCATGGCCGCCTTCAACCAAGAATATAAAACATCAGCATGATTTGGCAGGGGAAGTTGGGTGCGATGGTCTTCCCGGCCCCTTTCTTGGCTTCGTCATTGGGAGTTCTTGTGTCTTTGGGGCTAAAACGGCATATAGCATTCGGTTCGCGGCCCATAGCTGCGTTGTTTTTATTTCCTTGATGTTTCTTTCACGAGTCTAATGATACCAATTTGTACCTGGGCGAACCTGGTTGACGCCGGTAGTATCTCGTTATGTTTTTTCTTCTTTTTTTTGGCTTATATTTCCCGCATATAGCTTGAAGCAATGCGGCCTTTGGCTTTGAGAACCCTATGTACATACAGGGTATACTGGATATTTTGCCGCCATTAGAACGCGGCGCTAGCTCCGGAATGTACATCTTGACTCCATGTCAGCAAATGCCTTGCTTTCTTCCATATTAATTCGTAAGATTGTTTGTTCCACGCCCAAATGACCTTTCAGGCATGGGTCTTCAAAGGCAGGCAGGCCCCATTGCTCGTAGTCGGATGATATGAAACGGGTCGTGTAAAACCACAGCCGCCGCGTCGAGATAGTCATTTCTGGAGCGCGCTGGGCACACGTAGCGGGTGGCCAGGTGCGGTTGGGGACGATCCTCGAACCGGCGAACCACCAGCCGAGCTGTGCGACAACCGATCTGATGTGATTTGACAAAGCAGTGCGGAGGACTGTTGGACGAGAACGCAAAACTGCCCCTCGTCTCCTCGAGTGGCGTGATGACCTCCCCAAACCTTACTCTTTTGTCTCGGCGTCCTGGGCCTGGCCGGCTCCCTTCTTCTCGTCGTCGGCGTCGATGCCAAGCGTCTGAAGCTCCCTGATCAACTCATTGATCTTGATGACCTTGGCAATCTGCTCAGGCAGGAGGCTGCCCCCGCCCTCCTTCTTCTGCTCCAGCTCCCTGGCCTGCTTGAGCTTCTTCTTCAGGTTCCTAACCTTCTTCTCCTTGTCGACCTCGGGGTCCGCGACCGCAGCAGGTGCCTCGTCGTCCCCTTCGACAGCAGCAGCAGCAGCGGCGGCGGCGGGCACATCAGCACTCTTCCCCGACCCCTCCTCGGCAGCCTTGGCCTTCTTCCTCGCCTCGCGCCGCTTCGCGTTCTTGGCGCTGGCCGCGCTGGCCGCCGTGGCCGCGGCGCCGCCGTCCTTGAGCCCCTCGGCGCCCGGGATGCCGCCGCCGCCGCCGCCCTTGCCGCGGTTGCGAAAGGCCTCGGCGGTACGGTTCTTGTACAGCTCCACGTCCTCGGGCGGTCGGTAGCCAGGCCGGATCCGGATGGCCTTGCGCGTGCTGCCGTCGGCGCGCGTCGACTCGGGTATGTGCCGCTGGCCGCTGTCGTCGGTGACGATGCCCGAGTTTGTCGTCTTTGCCGCGCTCGCCATGGCTCTGACTGCGGGCGCGGTAGCGCTGACGGGGTTTGAGGGGATTCGTCTGCTGGGTGCGCGGTGGTGCGGCGCGGATTTTAATCTGGCGTGGCTGCCGTGCGCTCGAAAGAGAGAAACATGGGTAAGCTCGGTACGTTTTGCAGGCAAATGTGACTGAAGATTGGGCGATGGTGGGGTGATGGTGGAGGTCAGGCCGGTTGGGTTAGGGTATTATGGGCAGCCCAACAGGTCACAGTGTAGTTCTGTGCTCGTTTGCTGCAATGAATAATGCGAGGAGTTTATAATGAATATCCGAGCTTCGAAAAAGTTCGAGGCAGAATAAAGAATTCTGCTGTATGGCAGCCAAAAAAAAGAGCAAAACTTCAACATGACGAGGGGTGGGAAAATGGAGGAGAATAGAGAGCACCCACGTCGACGAAGAGAAAAAAAAACTGGACTAATAGGTTGCATCAGCCGTGAATCGAACACGGGGCCCATCGATAACGCTGTTATAATAATTACTAAGTATACTGGCAACGATGGATTTTACCACTAAACCACTGATGCTGGATTATAATTAATTGAAAAAATTATGACTTTGTCAGATTATGGTGCAATTTTCAATGTTGGAGGGCAAGAAGGATGGACCAGAACTCAGGCACGGCACCGGAAAAGGGATTACCAAACCAGGTCGAAAATAACGAGCCGACACCTTTTCTTTGATCGCAATTTCCACGCTCCGCCCTACACCTAACACTCCAGCACTGATTCCCAAACACAAACCAACCTAGCGCATACCGACGAGGCAATAAAGAACTCCCAAGCATATTCGACAATTTCAGTAGGTACATCTGCCACAATACCCGCATGTGTCAGCACTGCAAGCGGTAAAGTCCTTCTCGCCCTCTCCATCGTCCCATTCGACCAAGATGCCTCCGTCTTCGTCGCTCGAGTCACTCTCGTCGACATTTGCATTGCACTGTAGCGCGCTGCTGAGCCAAATGGCCTTGGCCTCAGGCGAGAGGGCGTCGCCTGCATTGGGGAGCTGCTCGCGCAGTTCCAGAACGCCAACCTCCAAATGGGAATGGTGAACCTCCAGCTTCCCATTTGGTCGACCGCGGGCAACGTCTGCAATGTGATGGATCAGGGCGGCTAGCTTTGCGAGTGCATCCTGATTATCAACCTCCCACCGTCCAACCCTGTCGGCGACTTCCAGCACTCGAATGTCATGGAACACGCCTCGGGTGTGGAAGGCCATGATCAGCTTGGTTATGCCGGCAACCCAAAGACGCGGCAGCTCTCCATCAATGGTCTGCTCGAGCTGGTCCAGCTTCTTGACGCTTCGTGTCTTCAAGTCAAAGATCAGGCCCTGGTCAATCGTTTCGCCAGACAGCTCGATCCTCAACTCTTCGCCTGGAGATCCCAACCTTGCTGGCCCTGTGGAAATGGTTGTCCTTGACAAGGATGCGGCCAGGCCTTCAACAGACTCTGTGGCGACGGCCTTTGCCGGTTGCGTCTCAACCAACTTGTCGGACTTGATGTTGCTTGCAGGCGTGGCAATGTAGCCGTCTCCTTCAAACCTGACAAGAAAGTTGAGGCCGCCAAAGCGGTAGCGCACTATCCGCTGGTGCGATTGTGAGCCTTTGACGTCAGAGCCATGGTGGGTATAGTGTTCTGGAAAAGAGTGCCCGTATCCTTGAATGTCTCGAATGAGCTCGGTAGGAGAGTTATCTCTGCGCACCAAGAATATGGCATTCCCGACCACCTCGACAAGCATGCGGAATTCCTTATCCTGGCCCGTGACAAATCTAAGCAGATTTCCAACGGTGCTGCCGCAGGCGACTACATCGATCAAGCGCTCGCAGAATAGGCCTGGCGTAACAGTCAGGGTGGCCATGATGGCAGGCTCCATCGGATGCTTTGGGAATCGGGCTGCGTTGGCATCGCGGAACTCTCGGCGAGTGCTGGGAGAGTTTCTGCTGCCATAGTTGCCGTTGTCATCAGGAATCTCGACGGGCTTCGGGGGCGGCGACCATCTTGGCGGGCGACCTGTCAAGTACCAAAGGAGGTCAGCTTCGACATGCATCCTCATCGGACCTCTAAGCTTAACATACCAGGGACAGCAATAGTCGGTTTATCACGGTCGAGCCAGTTAAACGAAGCCACGAGATTCCTCTGGGTGATCTTGGCAACACCCTCGAGATTTTCTGCGGCTTCGTTCAGGTCCATGACCTTGACCGATTGCAGCAATGCTCCCAAAGGCGGCGGCGGTGGCGCGTCGGGGAGCTCCGGCGCTTGCGCGACTCGGCGATGCAGCCATGTGCCACAACCGCCCCGGTATGTACCGCGGCCTCTGGATCCAAAGGTCCGGTTGTAGGTCGACATCTCAGCAGTCTTGTACGGAATATGACGTTACTTGGGCCGAAGACAGAACGTTCGTTCAAAAATCTCGTTCGAGTTGAAATAGAAATCTCGCCCGCAGTCTCGGATACAGAATGACAAACAGCTGAGACCTCACTGTTAATTTTCTCTGCCTATTTGGACGGGCGGGGTCGAGGCACATCTATCTTTCCGAGCCTAGGCCTACCAAACAGGCAGATTTCTGTCGTTCATTCTACTTGTCCATCTTTATCTACCAACCAACTGATGGATGGATGCCTCCAAGGCTGCCTCAGCTTTGCAGGGCGTGATTGGTTGGCCGTCGTGGGGGTGGCCTGGTATGAGGCCATTCAAGCGGCCGACGGCCTCCCGCAGCTTTCTATCAGCATTGCCATTGGGTAGCGGCCAGGCAGCGCCACGTCCACTTGCTCCAACGGTTGTCACCAAAGGAAAGTTCTGCCGCTAGCGAGAGATTGGTTAAAAGCAAATGACGCTGTTGTTGCATCCTCTTTGTCTCTGCCCGATCTCATATCTCATCCTCGATAAACTATGTTTTTGCTCATACTGCCTCTGGCACATGTTACTTCCCACAACATCATCCCCAACACTCTGAAGTACGCAGTTGAGGAGTGCGTCCACCAAATTCAAGCTCATTTCACTCATCCTCATCTCGACTGCTCCAAAAGTCTGGTAGTCTTTTGGCAACCATCACCACCTTCATCATGGTGTTGATATCGCCGGCTGATGCAGGACGTTCTCGGAAGCTCTACGGATACTTGAGAAGTGTTCTAGAGGGGAGGGCGAAGATCGATACCTCCCGAGATGCGGGGCTCTTCATTGAGGCTGTCCGAGCCCAGCAATCGCCAGATCGATGCGTCGAGTCCTTGATCAGCAGCACGCACGGGATGGATGCAGTGCGGTATTGCGTTCGAGCATCACTATCCCCAGCCTTCATCCAGTCCCACAGTCTCAAGCTCGTGGACTTCCTTTCAGATCCATCAATCGGAGCACTTGCAGATGGAAAATTCCTGGGACAACTCTTGGAATCGATTGTGCTGCCACCGACCTTGTGGAACGCCCTTGTGGATGCTTTCCTCAACAACACTCTCGACGAGGAGAGCTGGAAACCCTTCGCGTGGCTTGCGCACGAGGTTGTATCAACCACTCGGGTCATGGACCACGACTTCATGCCTGACATTGTCAAGCTGCTTGAACAAGGGTCTTTCTTGGCAGCTAGATCGCACGATGTGCGAGACTTGGCGTACAAGATCCAGAAAGCTGTGCGACTCAAGTCGATGCACATGACCGAGACAGGTCCTGGCGGGGGGCACGACAACGACTTCACTAACTTCCGAGAGATCTCCATATACCCGACGACTGATGAGTTTCTCTCAACCGAGCAGCCTTTCTATCGCTCACGTGGTGAGATCTTTGACATCAAGACAGGCCAGGATGAGCATCCGGTAGACCATGACCTCCTGGCCATCACTCAGCTTGACAACCAGTTTCGTCTCCTTCGGGAGGATATGCTGGGTGAACTCCGGAACGATATCCAGACTGCTTTGGGCAAACGGAAAGGCAGACGGACTGCACAAGTTTTATCCAACCTAAAGCCAGTAAATATTGAGTGCGGAGATGAAAGCTTCGGCAGGAAATGCTCTATCGCTGTCGCTTGTGGCGGCGGTTTGTCCGAGCTTGTCCACTACAAGGACGAGGATGAGCGGCGACGCTTCCTCAGAGAAAACAACAATTACCTCCGGCATCAAGCCTTCGGAGTCCTCTTCTGTGGTTCTGAGGTTTTCGGGTTTGCAGCCATTAATCGCAACGTCACCCTCCTCGTTGCTAGCCCACCTGTTGTATGTCTTCAGTTCGTTGACAAAAAAGCACTGCAAAAGGCCCTCTTGGCTCTCAAGCAACCACAGAATGTGCAGTTCACGTTGATCGACACGCCCGTTTTCGCCTACGAGCCGGTTCTGAAGGTCCTCCAGACGATGAAGACAATTCCTCTTGCCTCCGCAGTTATCGCCGCGACTCCTAACCAAGCCGATGACTCTTCGCTGTCTGACTCTCTGACTCAATATGCATCGCTCCTCAGGACGAAGCTGCGCACTACTGACGGCGGGATCAATCTTCAACCAAAAGTTGAGGTTGACCAATCCCAACTGAATTCGCTGCTTGACATACTGGAAAATCCAGTCAGCGTCATCCAAGGACCGCCAGGTAGGTGTCGTTTGTTGCATCATAACCAGTGGGGTTTGCTAAAAATCCACGCAGGCACTGGTAAAACGTTCATCGGCACTCGTGCAGTGAAGGCAATCTACGAACACTCCAAGCTGCGTGTGCTCGTAATCAGCTACACAAACCACGCACTAGACCAGTCTTTGGAAAGTTTGCTCAAAGTCGGAATCCAGTCGACTGACATTGTCCGCCTTGGATCTAAATATACGATGTGCACCCAGCCGCTGTTGCTCTCGTCGCATCCTAACAGGTTTCATCCCAATAAAGACCAACGGACCTTGATCGACAAGCTCAAAGCTCAACAAGCCGACCTGTCTGCGCAGCTCGAAGCTGCTTTCGATGACTACCTTGAGTTGTCACCGACATTCCAGGCTATCATGGAGTATCTTGAGTTTTCGATCGAGCCACAGTCCTCAACTTTCTACTCTGCGTTCACTGTTCCGACTGATGCTTCGGCGGAGTGGGAAAAAGTAGCGAAGAAGGGCAAGAAAGTCACACCAGACTATCTCTTCTCGCGCTGGAAGCGCGGTGGAGACCCGGGTATCTTTCGGGATCGGGTTCCCGAGGAATGCGAGCCGGTATGGCACATGAAACCTCAGCTGCGCCATGAACACCTGGCCACATGGCTCGAAGCCATGACCGTGGACAGTGCGGAGAGGGTTCAACAGCTTGCGAACGAGCTGGATGACACGCAGGAGGATCTTGATGACCTTTTCAGCAAAGGCAAAGTCGCAACGCTCCGCTCAATGCGCATCATCGGCGCCACTACAACCGCCGCAGCGATGCAGATGAAGCTAATTCGTGCCGCAGAGCCCGACATCATTCTTGTTGAGGAAGCGGGCGAGATCCTGGAGAGCCACATACTGTCAGCTTTGGCACCGTCTGTGAAGCGTCTCGTTCTGATAGGAGACCACAAGCAGCTACGACCCAAGGTCAAGAATTATGCCCTGACCGTTGAGAAGGGCCAAGGCTTCGACCTGAACATGTCTTTATTCGAACGCCTTGTCCTCCAGGGCTACTCATACTCAACTCTACGCAAACAACACCGCATGCATCCAGACTTGTCTTCGTATCCCCGGGCGCTCACATACCCCACCCTACTGGACGGGCCTCAAACTGCCACACGACCAGCCACTGACGGCCTCCGCGACCGCATCATCTTCGTCAACCACGAGCACCCCGAGACGGATGATGGCCGTATCTCGGATAAGATGGACCCCGGTATCAAGGCCAGCAAGAGCAACCAATTCGAGGCTAATATGGTTTTGGCCTTCGTCAGATACCTTGCCCAACAAGGCTATGGAACTGACAAGATGGTCGTTTTGACACCATATCTCGGACAGCTCCGCCTCTTGGTCGATACACTCAAGAAGGAAAATGACCCTGTCCTCAATGACCTCGACTCGTCAGAGCTCATAAGCGCTGGTCTGATGACATATGCCGCATCCAAGATAAACAAGCGTCCGCTTCGCATCTCCACCATTGGTAGGCTAATTTTTTTCATATATCGAAAATTATTACAAAAGGGCTAACATTCCTCCCCAAGACAACTACCAGGGTGAAGAGAGCGACATTGTCATTGCGTCGTTGACCCGAAGCAACCCCCGAGGCGATATCGGCTTCATGTCAGCCCCTGAGCGTCTCAACGTTTTGATAACAAGAGCACGATGTTCCTTGGTGATGGTCGGCAACATGGAAACATTCATGAATAGTAAAAAGGGCGAAAAGACTTGGGTCCCATATTTTGAGTTGATGAAGAAGGACGGTCATCTTTACGATGGCTTCCCGGTAGTTTGTGTGCGGCACCCAGAGACCACGGCCGCTCTCAAGACTCCCCAAGATTTTGACACATGTTGCTCCGATGGTGGATGTGCCTTGGTGTGGTGAGTACTGGTTGACTCTATACCGTGCACAGTGCAATCTCGGGGCGTTTTTTTGTTGCGCTCTGTACCACAAGCTCTTGCTAACCCGTATTAACTTACTCCATAGCGGGCAACCATTCGCATGTGGTGCGCACAGTTGCAAACGCCGATGTCACCGTCTGAGCAACCATTCTAGGGCAGAATGCACTGAACTGGTTGAGCAGACGTGTGTACGCCTCCACAAGCGCCGGGTCCGGTGTGGCGCAGTCAACGAGGCTTGCCAGAAGTGTTGGAGCGAGGACCGCGAGGTGGAACGACGGGCTCAGCGGGATCTCAAGCTCGAGCGCGACAGGCGGGATCGCCAGACGGCCTATCGCCAACAACTGGAAAACGTACAAGACCAGGTGGCTCACGAGCAGCGCGTGATACAAGAGCTGATGGACGAAAAGCGCGATTGCGAAGCGCTCACTAAGGAGACTGAGAACTTGAAGCACCTCAGGGATGTTGCGCAGCGGGTCCAGTCAAGGAAAGCAGCTTCTGCCAAGCAACCGGCCGATGGGCCTGGTTTCATCTATCGGAACGACTTCCCTAGTCAAGCACGGGATGACTGGGAGGCTCTGAAGGAGACTGAGGGGGCTGAAAGCGAGCCGCTCGACGAGCTTATGGGCATGATCGGACTGGAGAGTGTCAAGCAAGCCTTCCTTGATACCAAAAACGCTGTCGACATCAAGATACGCCAGGACGTATCAATGCAAAACCAACGGTATAGCGCCGTGATGCTCGGAAACCCTGGAACTGGTGAGACAATGTTGACATTCTCAAGCCCTCTTCCAGTTCTTATTGTTAGGCATGGTGGTTAACTTCTTGAATCCCTTTCCATAGGCAAAACGACTGTCGCGAGGCTGTACGCCAAGTTCCTCACATCCATTGGCGCGATTCCTGGTATGGAGTTCGAGGAGACTACTGGGTCGAAACTCGCCAACCTCGGCGTGTCAGGCTGCCAAAAGCTCATCGAGGGCATGCTTGACAAGGGAGGCGGCGTTGTCTTTATTGATGAGGCGGTATGTCGAATTCACTGCGAAATTGACGGCAGGCAGTGGAATACCTGCTAATGATCCTGGTGATCGAACAACAGTATCAGCTCACATCTGGCAACAACCACGGTGGCAGCGCAGTGCTTGACTACCTTCTTGCCGAAGTAGAAAATCTTTCCGGTAAGATAACGTTTTTGCTGGCAGGCTACAGCAAGAACATGGAGTCGTTCTTCGCCCATAACCCAGGCCTTCCCAGTCGCTTCCCCGTTGAGATGAAGTTTGCCGACTACACAAATGAGGAGCTGCTTCATATTTTCCAGCTCAAAATCAGCAAGCAGTTCAAGGGTGCCATGGACTGCGAGGATGGTCTTTCTGGACTATACTGCCGTATTGTGGCAGAACGCATTGGTCGTGGCCGCGGGAAGGAGGGGTTTGGCAATGCTAGGACCGTGGAGAATAAACTCGCCAGCATTGTTCGGCGCCAGGCAACCCGGATTGCGCGGGAGCGCCGTATGGGCAAAAAGCCGAACGACCTCTACCTGACAAAAGAAGACCTCATTGGACCAAGACCATCTGAGGCCCTGGATAACTCCGAGGGCTGGCGGGATCTGCAGAAGCTCTATGGTCTCGAGTCTGTCAAGGAAGCGGTTCGATCGTTGGTTGACAGCACGGAGCAAAACTACCTGCGTGAGCTTGCCGAGCAGCCGCCGATTCAGTATTCGCTGAACAAGGTGTTTTTGGGAAACCCTGGCACAGGAAAGACTACGGTCGCAAAGCTTTACGGCCGCATTCTGGTCGACCTAGGTCTCCTGACAAAGAGCGAGGGTGTGCTTTTTTTCTTCTGTCTCGCCATTTCAAAATGCGCTAAATGAATATGTCTGACTCTCGCACCTTAGTGGTTGTAAAAAAACCCGCCGACTTTGTTGGCTCGGCACTTGGCCAATCCGAGGAAAACACAAAGGGGATTCTGGCTGCAACCGTCGGCAAGGTTTTGGTCATTGACGAGGCGTACGGTCTGTATGGGGG
>JASAOQ010002639.1:1866-29277 GCA_031306065.1 Pseudopyricularia cyperi | reverse complement strand
CCTCTGGACTGCGTGCTGGTAGCGCTGGTCAGGATTGTGGCGGTCCCGCCGCCGCCGCCGCCGCCGCCGCCGCCCCGCGCGCCGCGGAAGCTCAGTTGCGACCACCACGTCGGGGCAGAGAAGATTGACGACGACGCTGCCGATGCGGACGGCGGCGGGGAGAGCGACGCCGACGACGACGAGGCCGATGCCGACGAGACCGTCCTGTCGCGAGTCGTGGTTGTGGTCGATCCGACTGACGGGGAAGAAGGCGGATCCGTCGTTGCTTCTGCGGTGGCTGCATACGGTGACTCGCGTGAGGAGGGTGGTGGCGGCGCAGGAGACTCGGCGGCCCCGGCGGCGTTACCCGGGGGCAGCGGCATGGTTGCTATGGATGCCATAGTTTCCTGAGTGAGCCGTACGGTGGATCGTAATGAGTTGAGGCTTCATATGCCCCTAGCTCCGATATCAACCAGGCTCTCCTGATTGAAAATGAGTTTAGTATCTGGTAGGCATTACGGTGTTGATATCTGTGTTTGGGGCCAGGTGACGCGATGCAGAGCGGGGTTGTGTTTGGAAGTCTCAAAGCTAGGTAAGGTAAGGTACCTATTTTTCAAGGTAGGCTGTTTATTTTGCGCGGTTTTTGTTTCCGGTCACGGGTTTACGTAACAAATGATCGTCTAAGGCAACCATCACATACTGCCTCATTCAGGCAATAATCAAAGGTCGTTTAAGGAATACAGTCATAGGGCATATATGCGTAGGTATGGAACAGAACGCCTGGGTAATTCTTATTTGCTTGACGACACGACAACTGAATATGTTTTGCGTGGTATTAACTGTGACAACAGATAAGAAATCAACAGACGATGGAGGCCGTTCCTTTTATGGCTACAGCCATATCCCAGCAAGCTTTCTTGGACAGTGTAAATCAGGGGTATATTATAGCAAGTGTTTCTCGTACCCGTCCTTACTGTCCAGATCATAATAACGAAATATATATCAAATCAGTCTCGGTCCAAACGCGGATCGCGCAGCGCCTTCATGACCGCCACCTGCACCCGTGTGAGCTCCTGGTCCTTGCGGATGTACATGTCGGATAGCTCGCGATACTTTGCCTTCCAATACTCGGCAGATTCCGCAACGTCCACTTCCGCGGGATTTATGGCCTCCGTCGCTGATTGTGTACCACCCACCGTTGCGACGCCCTGGTTCGCCGGCGGGCCCGTCGATTCGGAGACCCCTGGCTGCGACTTCACCGAGGCGGCGGATGTGCCCTCGGAATTCCCCATCCTATCCGGACGCGGCGTCTTCTTCCACGAATCGTGCCGCACCGTCTCTTGCATCTCGAAATCGCCCTTCAAGTCGCCCAGCTGCAGAAGCCACTTGCAGGTGTACAGCGTATCCTCGGCCCGCTCCTCGACGACCGTGATCTGAAGGGAAGAAGTCGTCATGAGAAGTTTGCCACCCGCGAGCGCGGACACGTTGAGCATAAAGCCCACCTCGGTAATGGCTGCGTCCAACAGGCTCTGGATAACCTTGCGCACAATGGCAAAGGCCTCGTCGACGCTGCATGGCGGTAGCTTGTTGCCGTCCTTGTCCCGCCAGACCCCGCACATGATTTCGTGCGCAAAGAAGCCCTCGAGCTGGTCCATGTTGGTGCGGACTGTAGGGTCTCTGAAGAACACCTTGGGCTTGTCGTGGTCGCTCGGCGCCGACGGTGGTTCCGACCGCGACGCGTCAGGTGTAAGCCAAACCTGGGGACCGCCCGGTGTTTCTGGTACCGTCTGGACCTTTTGCAGGGGCGGAACCGAGGTTGCAAACGCTTGTCTGCTGACCTTGACGACGGGTGGGGGAGGCGTTGGTAGCCTGACCTCACTGCCAACCCTATCAGGGACCTGTAACGATAACCCCTTGGGCTTCTCTAGCGGCCTAGGACTTGCCGGCAGGCCAGAATGTGAATGTGGTTGTTGCATATCGTGCAAGAGTAGAGTTGTCGTCAAGCCTGGTAGCGTTGGTGGAACGATCTGTGGTGCCGGTAACGGATGGCATACTGTTGGTTGTAGTGGCCGCAACTCGTGCGTGGCTTGTACTTCACCGCAGTTCCGACCGAAATCTGCTGGACTGTCACCAGGGTGATATACCGATGCAGCGGGGGCAGGCATGTCTGCAGGAAAAGCCGAGTAGGCACCATCATGGTTGGATATGCGACTGTTAGGGGGCCGACCGCGCGTCTTGCCGCTCGTTCCCTGCCCGCTCTTCCAGGCCGATGACACGACTTTCGGCCCGTGTCGTTTGTGGCCATTGCGGCCGCTGCGGGTAGGTGTGACGGCAGACCTCGGCTCGTCGGCCCAGAACTGAGCTCTCGTGGATGGTGTAATGGCCGACTGCGGATGTGCCGACGACAAGGGAGGAAGGTCGTTGGACCAAGCTTGCCCGACCGACGCCGATGCAGTTCTCAAGTCACCTGGGCCACCTGGAAGGCCAGACCAGGGTTCATGAAAGGACTCTGGACGACTGCTACTGGACGCGTATTCCTCCGAAATAGAAGTCTCGATCCTGGCAATCTTCGAGGGCGACTCGCCGGGCTCGTCGTCGTCGCGTGCACGTCTCCCCCGCCTGGGTCTGATGTGGGGAAGAAGTGCGCGCAAGGCCATGTCATCCTCGGGCGCCACGCCATCTCGCAGGATGTCGGTGATCGGCGTACCTTCCGGTGGAATATCCAGGTAGTATTCGTTATCCTCGCCATACAGGTAGTTGAAAAAGGCATCGACATGCATTGACTTCATCCAGCGCTTTAGTCGCACTGCATACTGTTGGATTTTTTGGGTGCTTTGTTGCTTCTCAGCCTTTGGACGTTCGACACCAAGACGCAGGGCCAAATCGCCCCATGTCTTGACTTCGTCCCGCCGGCTCAACTTCCCTATCAGTTCGTAAAGAGTGAATGTGCTAAAAGTCTTGCCTTCGCTCTTGGGTGGCAGCCAAAAGGCCTCCCTGAGAGCCGAAGAGTCAGTACCTGGCGGCACTGCCGGGTTGCAGTGGAGTATGAAGTTGACATAGGCGTTGCCGATGGTTTCGTTTGTGACTGAGTGCCGGGAAGGTAGAGGCGGCCTGTGGGCGGCCGCTGTAGACTGGATTCCAACGGCTCGCGGCGTTGGCGCGGAGGGCGACAGAAGACCGCTAGCAGCCACCGCAGGGCCGGTGGTTTGCTGCAACATGGCACTGTGGGCTGCGGGCAGGCCGGCGCCAACAGGCATGGGGAAATCGCAAGGGCTGAATGATCGGGGTGTTGCCTCGCCTCGCCTGATTTGGGCAGAAGCTTTTGTATCAAAGTGATATGTGCGCACATGAGGCGCCCTCCAAGGCCCTTCTTGGCTTCTAGTAAGGTTGGTGGTGAGAGACTGAGTGGGTTAGGCAAATGGTTGATGGGCAAGATAACTCTCCGAGGACTGGCGCGCGCGTGTGGGCCCCAGAGTTTATTTGGCGCGCCTTGCGAAATCTCAAGCTTGGAGACAACAGCAAAGCAGCCAAAGGTATGTGATGAGGGGTCGATTCAGCGGACGACATTGGAAATGGACCCGGGACTAACGACAGACGCCCGCTGACATGACCAATCGTGAGGCAGCATGGGCTTTCAGAGACGGCGCAGGCTTGAGGTTTTATGCCGGACGGCGTGTCCCATGGTGATAGACTCGGATGGAATGAGGTTGATGGTTCGGTTTGTCAATTGCGGACGGCGGCTTTGCTGCGGGAAGCAATGGGGTTAAATCCAGGCCCACGCCGGGCTTCGTACCACCTCGTCCGGGCAGCTTTTTGACTTAAAAGTCTCCCGCAAAGGTTACCGTATGTTATGTACGACCACGGCTAGCGAAATGGGCGTGGTGGCGACTGTGTCAAAGGCGACGGTGAGGCCGGCAAAGACGCGTCGCGATGTTCAGCTCCAGGGTGGCGCTTGTGGGAGAGGAACATGAAATAATTAGGCTAGACTAGGTGTAGCTAATATTAGCAGACAAGTCTGGTAAAGGAAGGATTCCTCCCTCTCCCTGCAGAAACCGGCTGCCGCCCGGGGTGGTTGTGGGTGTGGGTGTGGGTGGAATGGATGGAGGTTTATTACTGCACGTCGAGAGTAACAGTGAAGAACAAGCGAGCGGTTGGCTGCGGGCAACTTTACTATGGGCATTGGCAAGGGGAGAACGAGGACCCGAAAATAGCAGCATCGGATTGGCTTGGCTGCGAACGAGTTCCGCCACCTTCAGCTACCGATATTATCCACTTTCATAATATTAAATATTATCTGAAGACCTCATCTCCTCATGCCCGTTCATGGAGCTGTATCCGAAGATGAGGGTGTGGCTAGGGTTTGATGGGTGGCTTGGGGAGGGAGGCTGGTTGACATCTGGGTTAGGGTTGAGTAAGGCTCTGCTGGTAGGTATACAAGGCGGAAGACCACAAGATGCAATTATGCAAGGCCAGGTCAAAATGAGTACATGGGTAGTAATAATAATTATTGTGAGAATGACTTGACTCTGTAGTGTGTGTGTGTGTGTGTGTGTGTGTGTGTGTGTTATGAGCCCAGGAGCCCAAGGGATAATCAACCTTTTGGAAATCACATGCATGCACAATGAGAGAGTCAAAAAGTTCTTCAAGGTTTCTAGCAGTCACCCGAACGTGCTGAACAACGGCGGCTGAGAGCCAATGAATTGCTTGATTTTGAACTTATCCGACTTTTGCGACCCGACCTTGGCCAACCCAGCTAATTAAAGAGAGGAGACAATTGAGAGGAACAAATCCTCCCATAATTATAATACATTATGGTGAAAATACTCTCTCTGTCTCTATCATAGACAATTTCTCAATAATAATTACATACTGCACAAAGCTGGAAGCCGGGGAAGTGGAGTCACCGTCCCAAATTGGGCCTCTGCGCGCTCCCCGATCGGACCTCGGTTTGAACATGGAACACCCGATGGGACCCCTTGGGGCCGCCCTGCGTCCAACACTACGTAGGTAGTAATTATTGCTATGCGGCTAGGTCAGGTAGTTAGTCTAGACAGTTGCAGCTGACTTTTGGAGGGGCACGTCACAGACACATGCCAAAGACAAGATCAAACATGTTGCTCCCTTCTCATGCCTTTCCAGCCAAGCCCGGCAGACTTGCGACGTCGTGGGATTCCTCTTGATCAGTAGCATTTTCTTTCTCTCTCGGCTCTCAACCTTCAAATCCAAAGGAAGCCTCATCCGCGCTCCCAGGTCATATCAACTAAAGGTTCCTCCATCACCAAAAAAAAAAACCCAGTCTAAAACACTGCCTCGGCACATCACAATCCATCTACACAACCCAGCCAAAATGGTTGCCGCTTCGAAGCCCGTAATACCCCAGAATGACAATGTCGCCCACGCACTTGCCGGTGCCGGTGGAGGGCTTCTGTCCATGATCCTCACGTACGTCTGATCATGTCGTGTCGACCGAGCTTCTGTCGCCTGCCCCCGAGGGCCGCCCGTCTTCCCGGCTTCTCCTCGGCCTCAACGCATCACGACAGCTAACTCTTTCCGACTTCTCTCTCCTCAGATACCCACTGATAACCGTCTCCACCCGCGCACAGGTCGAGGCCAAGCAGAGCGACTCGAAGAAAAGCGCCGGCGCATTCCTCGACGCCGTCCGCGCCATCATCGCCCGCGAGGGCCCGTCGGGCCTGTACGCCGGCCTTTCGTCAGCCCTCTTCGGCATCACCGTCACCAACTTTGTCTACTATTACTGGTATGAGTGGACGCGCGCCTTCTTCGAGAAGGCCGCCGCGCGCGCCGGCCGCGCCTCGAGCAAGCTGACGACGGTCGAGTCCATGCTGGCCGGCGCCCTCGCCGGCTCCGCGACTGTCCTCATCACGAACCCCATCTGGGTCGTCAACACTCGCATGACCACGCGCAAGCAGCAGGTCGCCCAGGTCACCACCACACCGGACGAGGAGGCTGGCGAGAAGGAAGGCGAGAAGGCGGCCGTCGCCAGACCGCCCACGCCAAAGGTCGAGCCCGCGCCGGGGACCATGGCCACGCTCTTGGCGCTGCTGAGGCACGAGAGCCCGCAGGCGCTGTTCCGCGGTGTGGTCCCGGCCTTGGTCCTGGTCATCAACCCGATCCTGCAGTACACGCTGTTCGAGCAGCTCAAGAACGCGGTCGAGAAGAAGCGCCGGGTCACACCTACTGTGGCCTTCTTTCTGGGGGCCCTTGGCAAGCTATTTGCGACCTCGATCACGTACCCTTACATCACCGTCAAGAGCCAGATGCATGTTGCCGACAACGGGCGAAAAGAGGGCATGACGCAGGCGATCCGGAGAGTGATTAGAGAGGAGGGATTTGCTGGGCTCTACAAGGGTAAGGATTTCTCCGGTCCCGTGATGTGTTCCGTCTTTTCTTGATTTCATATGCTAACATGCCGTCTTTTGCCCAAAGGAATTGGTCCCAAGGTCAGCCAAAGTGTCTTGACCGCAGCTTTCCTTTTCGCTTTCAAAGATGTCCTCTATGAGCACACTGTTAAGCTCCGTAGTACCGTAGCAAGGAAGGCCTTGTGAGAGTAGAAGCTGGCGACCCAGGCGTGCTGTAACAATAGGCTCTCTGTCGTCATACAATCTAGCATTTGGAATCTATATCCGTGTACCCTCTCTTTTTTTTTTAAAAAAAAAAAAATCTACAAACGTTCCTCGAGTGATTTATGATGCATTGGAATGGTTAGGTATGATTATGGCCCAACCAAGTGATTAGACGCTCGCATCACCTACCCCATCCCATAAGACGGTATCAATGGTAGTTTTTTCTAGTAGGTTTTTTTTTTTGTGCTTTCCTCTTTGTCTTGTTTCGTAGGATTCGTGCTCAACTAGCCTCTGTGCTGACCGGTTCGGGCCGTTGCGAAAAAACCAGCTTGTGCCGCACAATCTCGACGACCTCCAGCTCGTCACCACCGCCACCAGCATCCCGCATCTTGACCTCGTCCTCCTCCTCGTCCCCCTCCCCTTCGCCGCCGCTCTGCTGCGGATCAGCCCCCCTCCGCCTCCGCACGACGGCGACCGGCCTCGGCAGCTTCTTGATCTCGCCCGTGAGCCGCTGGTTGGTGCCGACGTACAGGTACACGCGCTTCATCCAGGCCCCGCCGTCCTCGGACCGCCCGGCCTCGTACTCGGGGAAGTCCAGCCGGCCGACCTGTGTCACCTCCCCGGCACTGGTCGCGTCTTGGCCGACCTGCCCGCTGCCCGTGTTGATGACGCCCTGGAGCTCGAGGAGGGCCAGGCCCGTGGGCGTGTGCAGGAGCTGGGGTAGCGGGTTATTTGGTTGGGTTGTGGTGCGCTGGCGCGGGTGGAGTGTTGCCGCTGACATTTTTTCTTTTCTTTGGTTGTCTGCGATTCTTGGATGTTAAAGTGAACCCACGCCGAACTGGCATTCAAAGCAAGGAAAAAGAGGGGGGGAAACAGATGATGGATATCAATCCTCTTGTGATTCTTTGACTCACTCAATGGGAATTTCATTGGCCGGCTTGGAATTGATTGTAATTCCTGACTTCATTCGGTTCCCCGTCAATAAATCACTTCTTTACCACATTTCCTTTCCTGTGGTTCTACGGCAGACAAAGGCACTCATGTCACGGAAAAGGGGAACCAGCACCCAATATTAATCATTATTATTTACGGCCCGGTCGACAACACCAGCTGCGGCATTTCAAACAAGTATCCGGGGCATATATATCTTGTATCATGTACCGAATTCCCCGCCCGGCCAAAAAGACCAAGGCCCGCGCCTCCATCCTCCCCAAATTTACTGCACGCTGAACCGGTAGCTCGCCTGCAGGACGTACGGGTCGTCGCCTGGTCCGAAAATCTGCTTCTTCTGGCGGCCCCAGCTGGGCTGGTTGATGGCGTCGATGTAGTCCTGGACCTCGAGCACGACGCAGCCGTATTGCGGGATCGTGCGGGGGAATCCCGGGTCGTCGTTGATCCCCTGGGTCTTCTTTAGCGGCATTGACCCGTTCTGGCCGCCGCACGAGTACATCTGGAACGCGTCCTGGTCCGAGAATACGTCGAGCTTGATTCCAGACCAGTCGGACCATAGGCTGGCAACGGGCCCGCTCTCGCGCCAGTCGTAGGGGCCGCTCTGCTCGCGGTTCACCAGCCAGCAGTTGTCTGATGGGAGTTGTGCGGGTAGGAAACGAGTCAGTCAGCCTTTCTGAGATAATCATCACATAGCCAAGCGGGGATAGGATAGTTTTCATGACTCTTTCCAACGCAGCCTTGACCTACCATATCCAGTGCAGTTGAAGCCACAGTTGCCGAGCAGTTCGGGCGACGTCTGGTTGGCGCCGATTTGTTTGGGCGCGCTCCAAAAGTCGTTGACCGAGTAGCGCTGGTTGGCTAGGATGTCGCCGGTGGGGATCAGGATGTTGTCGACGGCGACCCTCTGCCCGCCAGAGGGTATGTGTAAGGTGTGGTTGAAGACGGTGCTCGTCTCGTTGTTGGAGAAGCCGTCGAGGTTCCAGTATGTGTGGCTGGTCAACATGATGGGCGTCTTCTTGGTCAAAGAGAGAGCGATGATCTTAAAGTCCCACTGCATATCGCCGAGGGTGTACGTGACATACGACACCACCTCGCCAGGAAAGCCCTGCTCTCCGTCCGGGTCGTGGATGGAGAAGGTGATGCTGTCGTTGGAGTGCGACAGGACGGTGAAGTTACGATGGTCCCAGCCGTTGGGCCCGCCGTGGAGGGTGTTGAGACCCTCGGGGTGCTCCTCGGTCTGATGCTCGTTGGGCGTGATGTGGTACTGCACGCCGTCGATCTCGAAGGTGCTGTTCTTGATGCGATTCGCGTACCTGCCCGGGATGCCACCAAAGTGGTCGTGTTTCTTGTCCTCGGTGAAGAAGGTGGCGTTGTCGAAGCCCGTAACAATGTCCCGCTCGATGCCGTACCTGTCGTGGATCAACAGGTTGGCCACCGAGGCTCCGTATGGGACGAAGGCGGCCGAGATGCCCTTGCCGTAGATCCAGTACTTTCCGTCCTCGTCGGGCTGCAGGGTGGCGTTCCCGCTTGCCTGTGCCGAGCAGAGCGGCGCCAGGAGGGCGCCGACAGCAATAAGACCGCCTCGCATTGTGACAACAGTAGGTCAAGACTGCGAGAGACGCAAATGTCTACGCGTCTTCTATGTGTCTGAGACTTGGCCGTGAGCTCGTTCAGGGCCAATTAACTTTTTATTGAAGACCGGAGGAGCGTGACGAGGCTAAGGGGGTAGAGGACGCTCGGCTGCCGAGTCAAAGCAGGTGTGTGCAGGCAAGCTACCTTTTATACACATCGGACCATACATCAAGGTAGGGCATTTATACACGACTGCCCTCAAATAACGTGGGGGGTTTTTTTTTTCTCTCTCTACCCACGTTCAGGCGTTTCCCGGGTGCGGTACATTTTACTCCGAGCGGGGGAAATCTTCCTGGCCCCTGCGCATATCACATCATCGCCCGGAAGGATCATGAACACGCGAGGGACAAGATGCGGTTTCTCTGGGAGATGCAAACAAGGTGAGTGAGGCTTGTTGGGTGTAGCAAAAGTGTGGTATGATGCAGCTCCATTCCCCGCCTTGCTTCTTCTATCCTTTTGGGGGTAGGTTGCATCCATCCATAGTAGCCGGGGTTGCTCGCTTAAGATGGCTCGACCGAGACGGAGATTTCGCTGTGAATCAGGATGTCTCCCCGCTTGGGCCCGGCAAGGGACTCGTTCTATGAAGGGATATATCCTCAAACCGACTCGATAATGCATTTGCGTTGTGTAATAGAGTCATAATTAGAGAGAGACTTTGCCCTGTTTCCGCCGACGGTTGTGAAAATCACCTAACGTAGTAGGTAGACCTAGTCTAGATCTACATTGTCGTTTAGTGCACCACACTGGTGCCAACATTAGGTGACAGTGGATTTTTGGCAATTGACTTTGATTGAAATTGCTCGACGGTGAAAATTTCATGAAAAAAAGCTCCTTCATCTCTGACAATGGAGTGTGATGAAATGTTCAAGAATCTGAAGCAACCTCTTTTGTACTCTGCTTACCTGCCTAAGTCACGAATCCTGACTTGCATTCCAACCCCGCATTTGGCCCCTGCCGGCGGCGGTCAAAAAGAAGACGATCAGAAAAACACGGGGTAGTGTAGTGTAGTGTGGGGTATTATATCAAGCTTTAGTGCCGCCCCAATAGAAGGTGACGAAGAGAGCCAGGGCAGACGTCAGTCATTTCTTGTTTCCTCGAAATTTGATGTTGTCTACCAGTGTACTATGCAGCATTTTGTTGATTATTTGGGTTGGTTTGATTGCGTTTTTGCGACGTCTGTTTGATTAGACGGATTTAGTGAAGCCGTCTATTGTGAGCCGCCCAATACGGGCTTAGAAGCCTTGCAAAGTTCCAGTGGAACGGGCTGATCAGGTTTTTGATAGGGGACGAGTGGCGGAACTGCTCGACGAGCGCGCCAGGGAAGCTTGAAATGTAAAGCCTCGAGGTGATGAAGACGGGGATAAGGTTCTGTACGATGAAGTCGAGGCGGCAGCACAGGAGCATACATACGGACCAAAGCTAAGAAAGCACGGCCTGGTGTCGCTGATTTTACAGCTTTTTCAAGATGCGAGCTGGAGCTGAGGGAAACGAAGTAGGACAGAAGCCTGTGGATTTAGGATCTCTTTAGGAAGACGGACCGTCGCCTGCTTCGAATGCGACATTTCATGCCTACTCTCGCCCCTAGATAAGTAGGTAGGTAGTTACCTATATTCGCGCGGAGGCATCGACATGTGGAAATCACAACCAAAAGATAAGAAAGACGTGTGGCGATTCTACCCAGGGGTCTCGTCGCTGTCGTCCAGGTGGCATTTGAACTTGCCACGATCTCCAAAACAAATGTGCGACTTTGACAAACGGCGGAGCCTAACTATATGCATGACAAACAACGGAACAATTTGTATAAGACTCCGAACAGCAAGTCAGAACCACGCCGCTCCCTTCTTGCATATACGCCACAGTCACGCGCCTCCAACCAAAATCCCTTGAGTATGTCATTTTATGCTTGACGCGCCCAAGGACCCATTTAGGCATCAATCAGGTTCTCCTCCGCCGGGTTTCCGGCCGCGGAAGTACCGGGGGCGCTTGGCTTGTCCTGCGCTTTGCTCTTGCCCTTGCGGTCTGATGTCCTCTGGTAGTACTCGTTGATGATCTTGGCAGGGATACGGTTCAGCATATCCTTCCGGTAGATACGCAAAAGAGACCACGCAAGGTCCAGCGACTCGTAAATTGTGCGCGCCTCGTAAGGACCCTGGTTGATAAAAGTGCGCTCGAACTTCTCCAAGAATTCAAGAGAGAGCTTGTCTTCAGCCGACAGCGCCTCCTCACCGACGACGGCCTTCATCGCCGCGGCATCACGACCGATGGCATACTTGGCGTACAGCTGGTTGGACACATCGCCATGGTCCTTTCGTGTCATGCCCTCACCGATGGCCGACTTCATCAATCGTGAAAGTGACGGGAGAACGTTGATGGGCGGGTAGATACCACGGTTGTCGAGACCACGGTCGACAAAAATCTGGCCCTCGGTGATGTACCCAGTCAAGTCGGGAATCGGGTGGGTGATGTCGTCGTTGGGCATGGTCAGAATGGGAATTTGCGTGATGGATCCGTTTCGGCCGACCACACGTCCTGCACGCTCGTAGATGGTTGACAAATCCGTGTACATGTAACCAGGGAAACCACGGCGTCCTGGCACTTCTTCGCGGGCAGCCGACACCTCTCGCAAGGCATCACAGTACGAGGACAAATCGGTGAGAATGACCAGAACGTGCTTCTCGAGCTGGTAGGCGTAATACTCGGCGGTGGTAAGGGCAAGACGCGGTGTGATGATACGCTCGATCCTGTAGACGATTTCTGTTAGTTCGGTTTCTAACTTTGACCAAGCGCATCAAAAGTACATCGAAGCGGACTCACGTCGGATCGTTGGCAAGGTTGAGGAACAGAGTTGTGCGTTCCAGACTGCCGTTCTCCTCAAAGTCTCGGGTGAAGAAGCGGGCGGTCTCCAAGTTGACACCCATGGCCGCAAACACAATGTTGAAGTTCTCCTCGTGCCCGTCGTGTACGCCCTTGTTTGTCACGCCCTGCTTGTTCACCAAGCTGGCTTGCCGACAAATCTGAGCGGCAATCTCGTTGTGTGGCAAACCCGAGGCAGAAAAGATCGGAATCTTTTGGCCACGAGCAATAGAGTTCATGGTATCGATGGCGGATATTCCTGTCGAGATCATCTCCTCGGGGTACACCTTTACCAGTTTCCGTCGTATTAGAATCCGATGCCACTTCAGTCACAGAAAACTGGTATAGGGGCGGCAGCATACTCTGGAGTAGGGATTGATAGGCTGTCCGTTGATGTCCAAAAAGTCCTCAGCGAGAACCTTGGGGCCCTTGTCAATAGGCCGGCCAGACCCGTCAAAAATGCGGCCCAACATGTCTTCAGAGACACCCAACTTCATGTTCTCGCCAGTGAACTCGACTTTCGTCTACTTTCTGTCAGCACCGGTGGATTCCCACAGATAGGGGGATGAAATGTGATATACCTTCTTGACGTCGATGCCCGACGTGCCTTCGAAGACCTATTCCCGCATGTCAATCAATTTGTCGCAAGGAGTCGCACGGCCTTGGTTTCGTGTATTACCTGTACAATAGCACGAGAGCCTTCAGTGAACGTAGTTAGCCAACTGTCTCGCAAAGCTGCTATTTCCAGTCAGCAGAGCGCTGCTCACCTCGGGCCTCCAGAACCTGTCCCGACCTCACAGTGCCATCGGGCAACGTGAGGGACACAATCTCGTTGTAGCTAGGGTTTTTGACCTGCAGACTATTAGCAGTCTGGCCTCGGGCGAAATTGGGGGATCGTTCTCTGCGAGCCATACATTGTCAAGGATGACAAGCGGACCATTCACACCACCAATGGTGTTGTATGTGATTCTCGGAAGCACCGAGTAGGATGACGACTCTCGAGGGTCGGGCATTGCGTCGTTTCGTGGCGGCTGGCGCGCGCAAAGGTCTAAAAGTTTATGTTAGGAACAGCTATATTGGACGGAGACACAACTCCCGCCAGAGGTTTGTGTAGGTAGATGCCCAGGCGATAAGGTTGAGAGACTGATGTTGTGATGTTTACGCCTTGAATCCTTGAGGTCGTTCAAGGTCGTTTACCGAGAGAGCTCCGACCAGCTTGCCGCGAGACAGGCCAATCACGAAACCTGACATCATGGCACCTGCCCCACCTCAGAAACCAGCTTAGCTAACCGTGGGACCAACGGCGCGGTTCGTGCCAGAAACCTTCATTGCTTTCCATTGCAGAAGTAAAGTCAGCCGACTAATTACTTCAACCTCCATCCTCCCACCCAGCTGCACATCCGCCTCAATCTCATGCACTAGACTGGCAACTTGTCTGTCACCTACTTTGTCTGCGCGCCTCGTTTTGCCTGAGGTGTTAACTGATCTTCCGAAGACAGCGCGACCCGGAAACTATCTGAGCGGAGCAACACGATACTGGCTTCCACGCGACTTGAGGCCCTCGGGTCGCCACCATCTACGTCAACATGTCGACTATATACAATACAGAACCCCAGCCAACCGCCTCGGTAATTCTGCATACTTCGGCTGGCGAACTCTCGGTCGAGATCTTTGCCAAACAAACACCCCTGACGTCACGGAACTTTCTTCAGCGTTGTCTGGATGGCTACTACGACGACACAATTTTTCACCGTCTGGTTCCCGGGTTCATTGTTCAGGGCGGCGACCCTACAGGCACTGGCAATGGCGGCGAATCTATATACGATGGCGGTGCCTTTTCGGGCGATCTCGACCCATGGCCAATGGACCAGCGTCGTGGGAAGAATGCAGGACCTATGGGCATCAATTTCAAGGATGAGTTTCACTCGCGCCTCAAGTTTAATCGAAGAGGTCTGCTGGGCATGGCCAACGAAGGGACACCAGACACCAATGGCAGCCAGTTCTTCTTTACCTTTGACAAGGCAGATGAACTCAACGGCAAAAACACCATGTTTGGACGTATAGCGGGCGACACGATCTACAACCTTCAAAAAATAGGAGAGGCCGAGGTGGTTGAGGGAACTGAGCGGCCGCTCTATCCGATCAAGCTTCAAAGGGTCGAGATCCTCGTCAACCCCTTTGACGACATGAAGAAAAGGGAAAGGATTGCCAAACGTGTGGAGGCCGCGCCAGCGCCAGCCAAAAAAGCCAAGAAGAGGAAGACTGGCAAACAGCTGCTCAGTTTCGGTGACGAAGAAGGAGAAGGGGACGAGCTCCCCATATTGAAAAAGCCCAAGTTCGACACAAGGATAGTGATGGACGAGGACAAGGTCGAGGCCGCAGAAGCGCAAGTGAAGGAGGCTAAGATGGCGAAACCCTCAGAGCCCAAAGTTGTGGGCGGGAGCAAGGCTGCGTCGGCGGGGCCACGCACTATAGGTACAGGCGAGCCTGCGGCCTCCTCGGTAGATGCTGCCAAGCCAGACGATGCCCCACAGAAATCCGACGAAGTTTTAGGATCAGCACCACCGTTACTAACTCGGATCCAGCCGAGATACGACGTCGACGAGCCTTCTCCTGGGTCGGCAAAGCCAAGAGACAACAGAACCGCACTTGAGAAGGCAAACGATGAAATCGCTAGCCTGAAGGCAGCCATGCGGCGCAATGTAAACTCGGAACAAAAAAAGGATGAGAAGAAATCTGCCCTGGACCTGATGATACCAGAGACATCCACAAGGGGCAAGAAGAGGAGATCCGGCGTCAACAATATGGACGTTGCAGAGGAGCAAAAGACCTTGGACCTTTTGAAGGCTTTTCAATACAAGCTCTCAGACACCCCAATCACGAGCACGAATGCTCAAGAGTCTTCTGAAAGTTCGCGGGATGACGGGCCCAAGGGGAGTACAAGTGCAAAACCCAACACCGACGAGGGCGAGGTATGTGATCTGCATTTCATAATCAACTGCCAAAGCTGTCAGGCCTGGGATAAGCTCGAAGGCAAGGACGAGAGCGATGACGAAGGTTGGATGTCACACGCGCTCAGCTTTGCGGCGGATAAGCTTGGAAAGGACCTGAACTACCGGAAAAAGGCCGAGGAAGAGCTCATAGTGATCGACCCTCGCGAGAAAGCGCGCGATCTCCAGGAGGGAAGACGACAGGAGAGAGGGAGCCGGACAGGAGGATCCGGTCGGGCATGGGATCAGGTTCGGAACACTCAGATGACAAAAGCTTCCAGTTTTGCGGGCCGAGGTGCCAGATGAGCATTATATCTGGGAAGTCATCTTGCTCCCTGAGGTTTGTCTGCTTTGAGACGTTCCTGATATCATCTCATACGCAACTCGAGCGACAGCGTCGGGCTCCATGGATGTGTCGAGCCTAATCTTTTCCTACTGTGTCTGATTGAGCAGATCAATGATACCCCGGCAAACTGCCTATCGAGATTTGTTCGGACCTGAATAACCTGTTTGTTCACTACCTTGTGTTAATTATGGCATGTTCGACTGACCGAACGGACATGAACCCTGGCGTCTGGAGTGAGGCTCCTGAGCAAATGCTCCTTAACAGAGAGATTCCAAAGATAGAGAGGGTCTTCCGGACGTATTGCTCCGGCCTGCGTCTGATGACAGGCTCGCTGTCCAATCTCGTATGCTCATGTCATTGGCGGGTTTATGCCCGCGCAGCGGAAACATGGGCAGGGGTATCGGGTGTGATGTTTTGCGTGCCAGGGCCAAGATTCAAAGATGGATTTGAGTTGGCCGGTCCTTGCGATGTTCTCACGACTCGCGGACGTGAAATGCTTGAGCAGCGGTGGACAGCCCAGTGGGGGCAGCATGCTGCTCGGCGCAGGCTATTAAGAGTCGATTCCCACCTGTCTGTCCGATCTGGACTGATTATGAACTCCACTCAAAAGGCTTGCCTACCGCGTTGATACATCGTTTTGGCGACTGCGGTTCCTATGGATGATCCAATTCGGGAAACGTAGCACAACATACGCGGCGTTGGCCACGGGCTCGCAGGCATGGAGAGTCCAAGTATCAGTGTTTTTTTTTTTATCTTTTTTTTTTTTTAAGGAAACGCTCCGGCACGAGCCTCCAACCTCCTACGGTCTCGGCATGGACTATGGATAAAAGGCCCGGGGCGGCCCAGGCGAGCTAGCAATGGACGGTCGACCAGGCCTTGCAACGAACCCGTACTGCATACGAGATCTTTGACTACCGGACAGCCACCCCTGCTCTCTCCCCTTGTCTTGCCTTATTTCCTTTTTATTCTTTCTCTCTCACTTTAATTACATATATACACACATACATGTATATACCCTTGGGTGCTTCACACAACAGCCCCTTGAAAATACAACTTGCGCTGCCGGGTGTTCTTCCGTGTCTCTGGGCTCCTTTGGCGGTTGACTCATAATAGTCGAAGACAGCGCATACACTGGCTCTTTTGATGGGTTTGGTGACGCCCAGGACCCTCGATATCGGATTGTGCTGCCTGCCTATCCGGAAGTACTGCTGACGACTGCCTGCGAACATCACAATCGTCTGCGAGGAAGACAAAGCCAGCCGACAGGACAGCCTTTGAAACTGAGACCGGTTTCTTACCGTGCATCTTCCAAGACACCCAAGACAGGCAACCCCACTCTCTGCCCCTGCCTGAAAGGAGAAGAGCTGTGTTGTTGCAGAGCTCAAAAGTTGTTTTTTGGTCGTTGTCGTCACCCTTGTTTGTTCCTGGTGGTGCCGGAACCGCGCGCCCGACCTTCAGGGCACCGGAGTCTCCCGTGTCTCTGCCGGAACAGCCGGCGGATGGGGCTGACCAGGCCGCAGTCAGTCGGGGGCTTTGATACAAGGCCATTGAGGCTACCAATTAATGTGAAAGGGGATGCGGACGGCACACGTCCAAGTAATTCCAGGACAGTGGCCGTGAAAACAGTATCTGCCTGCCTATTTTAGGTACCTACTACCTAGTTGCCTAGGAGCCTATATAGGTCGTTGGATCTGAAAGAAACAGAAAACAGAGCGCGAGAGAAGAAGAGACAAGTCGAGAAGGAATTAGCCGGAGCCTTCCTGCGAGAATACACGCCTCGTCGGGAAAGTAAGCATCAGCCAAAAGCCTCGCATTCGACGACGCGACAGTCGATTTGCTGCCCATGCTCCGCCTCGCATCACATCACATTGCATCTTCCAACATCACACCACCTACTCTAGCATCCATCATTTGAATTGGACCACCACCTCGTCAACCCATCCTTTACCAAGCCCATCCTCTCTAAGCCTTCTAGGGCTCACATCAAGCGACGTGGCTTTGCCGACCGTTTTCGAGAGGCCAGGCTTCCACGTCAAGACTGCATTTTGGCAGTATATTTCGTTCAGCGCATGCAGACAGCAAGCTCACTCTCCAGCACAAGCACCAGCACCCACTATCTCGGCACCACAGGAACTATCCGTCTCTCAGTCTGGACAGGTTGGGAGTGTGCGTGTGCGTGTGTAAGAAAACAACACTGCAGCACCAACCACCTACCTACAAAACCTTTGGCCAAACACGACCAGACTGCGGTCGTTTCCGGGAGCCCAAGTCCAGGCCCCAAATAGGCGTTGGTCAGATCAGACGCTTTGCCCGGCGCTGTGCAACCCCGCAACAGCCACTGCCTGACCTGGGGCGCGCCCCATAACTTTACTTGGGGCTAGCCTGGGCACCACCTCCACTACACTGCAAGTACGTACAGGGCAGTGCGGCGCAGTGCGGTGCAGCATTAACGCTGGGTTTTGGCGTCAGCAGCGGAGGAAAAAAAAAAAATCAATTATTATCTACAACTGACGTCGCAAATGTTCGCCTCCATGTCTCCGCCGAATCCTAGGAAACGGCCAGCACCAGGCGCAATTCCCGCCGTCCAAATCTCCCCTACTCTTCAGCATTACCAGTCGCCCTACGCCACCCCGCTGGATCAGGTTTCACGCTGGAACGGCGCCGAAGTCTATGCAACCGATACGATCACCCCGGGCCCCAAGACCATCCCGCCCTTCAGCATGCCCGAGCCGCACTCACCATATCCCGCCGCCGCCGCCGCCGCCGCCACCCATCAGGCCTACCAGCACCCGACTATCACGACGCCCGGGCCGACGAATGTCATTGCGCGCCGGACGCCCGGCTCCAGCCGTGCCCTTGTCGCCCGCCAGCAGTACGATGGCCTGTCGACAGATCCATGGCCGTTGTTCGCCGACGACACAGCGCTGATGGCCGGCACCGCCATACCGAACCCCGTCGACGAGAATGACAACATCACGCTGCTGGAGGAGCGCGCGGCGAGAGCGAAGAGGGAGGCACAAGCGAACAGGAAGCAGATCCCTCCGTTTGTTCAGAAACTCGGGAGGTTAGTTTGTCATCTGCCCTGCGACCGCCGTGATTGCCTGTTGTCAAAATGGCCCACGCGCACACAAGAACCAGCCGCAGATCTTGCTAACACATCCTGGACATCTCTAGCTTCCTGAACGAGGAGAAGAACACGGACCTCATTCGATGGTCACAAAAGGGAGACTCTTTCATAGTCCTGGATGAGGATGAGTTCGCCAAGACCCTAATCCCAGAGCTTTTCAAGCACAACAACTATGCCTCATTCGTCAGGCAGCTCAACATGTACGGTTTTCACAAGCGCGTCGGGCTGTCGGACAATTCGATGAAGGCGAGCGAGCGGAAGAACAAGAGCCCCAGCGAATACTATAATCCATTCTTCAAGCGCGGTCACCCCAATCTGCTCTGGCTCATCAACAAGCCCAAGAGCGGCAACTCGAAAAAGAGGGGTGCAAAGAACACCGATGGAGCCGAGGCCGAGAGTGACGAGGATGTAACGCCCATTGTTGAGGACATCAACAGCGGCGCCGGCTACATGGGGCCGCCGCAGAACTCGTCGAGGACCGCCGTTCCCGCCCAGAGCGATACGGGGACGCATGCATTGCAGAAGAAGGATTTCCAGGTGGTCAAGGAGCAGCTCAGCCAGCTGCAGAACCAGCAGAGGGCAATATCCGGCATGATACAAAGGCTTCGCAACGATCATACGGCACTTTACAACCAGGCGTTGGCCTTTCAGAACATGCACGAGCGTCACGAGAACTCGATCAACGCCATCCTAAACTTCCTGGCCAACGTCTTCCGCAAGTCCCTGGAAGAACAGGGCGGTAACAGTAACCACACGATGCAGGATCTCCTAGCGAGCATCATCCCCAACGGCGGAGGCAGTCAGATGCACCAAGGCAGCGTCGTTGACCTCGGCGAGTTTGTGCAGCAAGGGACGGGTGACCGCACCAACATGGCGGAAAACACTCCTAAGCGAGGCCAGCGCCTGTTGCTTCCCTCGCGCGGCGGTAGGGTAACTGCGGTTCATTCTCCAGGTGCCTCGAACTCGCCGAACCCGGCAACGTCGCCTCGAGGTCAGATGGGATGTGTCACAGAGTTGTTCGACACCTCACCAAATGACGTTCAATCGCCCCCTGAGTACCTCTCGCAGGACCCGAGGCAAAGCCCTCAGCAGATGATGAGGATTATCGATGCTACCAACGCTGCTGGGGCTCGTGCTGACATGGATCTCCCCGAAATTGCAGCAAAGACGCCTGTCACTCTCAGCAGCGACCAACGTAACCAGATGCTGAACCTCATGGCCAGCCAGGCCACGGCGCCGCAATCGACGGCGTCGATTCCCGCCACCGCCAGTCCGATCCCCTCTGCATCTTCAGCGCCCAGACCAATCCATGCCTATCAGAAGCAACAGAGAGCCACCCCGCCGCCTGGCCAAAATCGGGCATCTCCTGGACTGGTGTCTCCTCCTCCCAACTCGGCCCTGGCTCCCTCGCCAAAGTCTCTCTCACCCTTGTTGTCGTCCATGCCGCCACCGCCGTCTCTCCACGAAATCGCGATGACACACGAACAGCTCGAGAGCCTTCAGCGGTTACAAGACGAGCAAAGGCACAAGATTGACGATCTCTCTCAGTTCCTGGCCCCGCTCTCACCTTCTGGTCGAGTAGTGCCAGACCTTGACGAGGCTGGCAACCCCATAAACGCGTCACCGGGAGGGGGCGGCAGCTACTTTCCCGATATGGACATCGATCAGTTCCTGGACTCGAGCGCGTTTGGGGCATTTGACGCGAGCGGCACAGGGGGCTCTGCAGAGGACTTCAATTTTAGCCTCGACGACAACTATGACGGCACAGCCAGCTCGGTGCCCACGATGATTCCCATCACAGAGTCGCACAGCAACACACCAAGCTCTGCGGCGACGGAGGAGGTCATTGGTCAGTCCGGTAAAGCCGATAATGAGAGTCCTGGCACAGCCCCAGACCCGAAGCGCAGGCGGGTGGGTTGATGGGTGACATGGGCGTGCGAGCTTCTTCTTAGCTTGGACACCATGGACTCTTTTGTCACATTGGCTTTTCTTATTGTTCTTAGGGATTAGGATTTGCGGCGGGGATGTGTCTCCTTTGATCTTTTGCACAAATTTTACTCGACACGCTAACGAGAAGACGGCTTCTCTACTCTACTCTGCTTTCCTGTCACATGGATTTGTCCACGTGGGTGGAGACGTGTCGATGGCGTCTACCACGTCTGTTTCTTTTGTTATTCGTCAGGGGGCGGGCTTTACCACTCGGCGTTTTGGGAGGTGTTAATGATACATACAGGTTCAGCATGTCTCTGTGGTTAGGTAAAGGGGATGGTGGTTTATTGGTCACAAAATATTCCAGGATTTGGGGTTCAAGTTTTTAACCAGGTAACTTTCTTGCGGGTGCAGACAGTACATTTTTCTTTCAAGGCATGGAAGAGGGCGCCCCTAGATAAGAAGGGGATCATTAACGTCCTGGAAAAGCAAGCGATATAATACTGCAAAGAGAATACTGTGATGGAGATGCGTGTGAATACTTTGATGGATCATTCTGAGCACAATTTTGAAGGTTGACCACCTAAAGATCCGCAATGGAAACATGTCGGCTCGGCGGATGAACCTGTCTCAGTTCTTAGCTTATCCAAACCCGAGGCTGCCGTGTCAGTGTTGATTTCAAGTGGTAGTCTTTGGTGATAATAGTTCCAACAAGATATTGGATGGCGGGGCTGCTCAAACGCGATAGCTGTCCGGATATCTTTCCCCGTGCAATTTTTATGCCAATGTGCTGGTCAGCCAACTTCGAGGCCGCTGAAGCTTGATTTATTCAAATGAAGGGTTGAACCTAGTCCAGTCTGGACTATATTTTCCCTTCCGATATACCCAGTACTTGGGGACCGACGCTCGCCCGCGGGCTGGTTTATGGTTTGCGGATGATGTGACGATACAGGTTTTCGGACGTTACAAATCAAGAATCACCTACTGATGACACGTACTAAATACATAGTAGACATTAAGAGGCAAACCTAACCGACGTCGAGAATTTACACTTTTCAACTCAGCCTGACTGGACCGGGAGCGATTGTTCACAAACGTTGGGGATGCAGCACAGAACATGGAGACGGGTTAACCGGAGAGAACAACCAGATTTCCAGGTCTAGTGACACCCTGAAGAAGCTATTGTGCTAAATGTATTTGTATGACTGGCTCCCAGGAGTCCCTGTGTGCCCCCTCTCGCCATCAGCCCAACCAAAGATCGCATAAGTGCACCAAGCACAAAAGCTATCCTGAACACCATGCCAAAGACAAAATCTGTACAGCCCGAAAGCACTAACAGAACATGGTCAGGTCTATCTGACCTTCGTCCAAACGCCGAAAGGTGACAAGAAAAAAAAGATTAGGCAAAAAAAAAAAAAAAAAAATACGACGAACAGTTGCTGCGACCAAGAGCCCGTGATAGAATGATAGAAGATCACAGAAGGAAACCCTTTTGAAGAGTGAACCATCTGCTTTGGGATCAATACATGCGCCTCCACGCATAGTCTCGAGTTTTTATCTTAGCAGGTCAAAATATCGGAAGCCATCCTAAATTTCCGAGTCGACGACCCGTAGACTGAAAGGGTCAGGTATCAGCGTGCTCCCGCCACGAAATGTTGCCGCTTTAATGATGGTTATATCCGTGAATTCCACAGCCGTAGAGGTTGCTGAGCGACGGCGCATCATCAACACCTGTTGAGTCTCCCTGCAGACGAGTCCAGCAAGGCCCCAATGCCAGCCTCGAGGCCAAGGGATTCTGCGGCCGTACAACACGGGTTCCGTTTTTTTAACCCCATGGTGAAGGACCCAATATAGGCGACCGCCAGTTCAGGCCTGATGTAAAAAAAAGTTGGTGGATCTCTGCCACGAGACTGTTGCCTCGTGCAGAGCAACGTCATTGCTGTCGACCCCTCCCAAGCAGCCCAGCACGTGGCTTTGTGACGCTGGCGGCGCCTTTGCCATAGAAGATTGCGACACCGCAAAGTTTGATTTATCCTTGGTTCGCAATGACCTGCACTACAAGTGCTACACAGCCGTGTCTGAAGAGTGCAACCCTTGAATTGGCACGGCAGACTTGCCGCTCGAAGCCTTGGGTCGAGTCCTTCCTGGCCCCAATGGGAATATGAACTGCTCGAATGCCGCTCGCTCAGCTCACTCGATCAAAGGCTTCTTCTGCCCACCGACGATGCAGAGACCGAGGTGTCTGAGTGAATTTTCGTGACTGGCCAGTACAATTGTCTTGGCTGGGGTGTAGGGGTGGTTGGGATCAACCAGGGAGGCGTCCCTCGCAGCTTGCTCGATGGCCTCGATCTCCTCCTTACAAGCTTGCTGGTCCATTGGGCAGATGACGATGGGCTGTCTGAGGGTAATATCACGGGCGGAGCTCATGGATGCCTGTGTGCTCCACGTTAGCGGGGATCCCCAGGTTGCTTCTCCACGGGTGTGAGTGGAAGTGACCGACGAACCTTGATGGTGAGAAAGAATTCCACTTTGTAGAGCGTAGATGTGGTGGTGAAAGTAGTCACCTCGTAGTTTGGGAACTTGGATGGTTCTCCCCGACGCATGACCCCTTCGGCATCTCGTAGGTCCCGCGACGGAAAGACAAGCCCCAGATTTGTCGTGTAGCCTGCCTCTGGAAGCCTAGTCCCGACGGGTTGCGTGTGCTTGGCGATCTTGTTTACCTTTTTCTGTGGCTCATCCCCCTCGGGATTGTACGTGATCTCCTCCTCTATGCTGAGGGTGATCTTGTTTATGGTAACCCGCTTGGCCTTGCTGAGCCAGTCCGGATTGGGAGCAAGCTTGATGTAGACGGTGATGGGATCCAGCGGACCGTAGCTCCAGCGCGGTAATGAGATGCCCAACGTCACAACGTTGTCGGCGGTCGCAACCTTTGATTCGGGGCGGTTGTACATGCCAAAAGTCGACAGGGTGTCATACCTCTGCAGCGGAAGTGGAAAGTGGTACTTGTTCTGATGACTGGCGCCCTGCTGGACCGTCACTATGAGCTCGTAGTAGGTCTCGGCGGTCCGACTGGGGAGTTGAAGCGATGCAGGGGGGATCCGCCTGTTGGTCTCCTCGCCTCCACGACCAAAGGGGATGAAGAGGACAAAAGGTAGGTCCATGGCGATAACGCTTTCGGACTCCTTGCCGTCGGGACAGCGAAACAACAGATGTTCCTTGCCCACGATGTCGGTTGTCTCACGGCGCGGTGTTCCTAGGTGCTTCTTGGCCATGTTGTCGGCTGCCGGGTGTATGGATTCTCTCCTTTGCAGGCATATCCGAACCAATGATATGGCAACGGGCATGGAGTAGCCCTGAGAGGGCCTGATTTCGACATTTCCTTCTATGCGTGGCTATCGAAGCGAAGACAGCAGTCAGCAAGGGTTGCACGCGACAGGGAGCGGTTCTGAGTCGAGGCAAACAGGACAAGTAAATGAATGCAGAGAGGCAGCAACCGCGCAACCCCAACCGTTGATGGGCACGACGATGGCATGCGCCCTTATGGTTTCGCGCCAGCCCAGATAGGTCAAGCTAGAGAGTCGGACTCACCAGTGTTGCTGAAATTCCCGGGTATCCTATCAAAAAGCTGCTGTTTGGCGGGCCCGAAACTCTGACCGAGGCAGCCATTCCGCTCAGGTTCGCCCGGACGGAGGGAGAAGGTACGGATGTGGTTGAGACTCGGCGGCGGAGGTATCGTCATGAGCGGCCAAGGCCTCATTGAAAAGGCCAAACCGGCCGCGTCGCCGTCGTCGCCGTCGTGTGCGGTGGTGGCCGTGAAACAAGGTTGGTGTTCGGCTTTCTGATATCGGATGAAATCGAGGCGTTACGTATCGATGACCTGCGTTATTGGAATGGTGTCGCTGACAATGTTTGGCGGCTGAGCAGGCGGGCGGACGGGCAGGCTGGCGGACAGGCTGGCGGGTCGGGCGACGTAGGGCTGACAGAGAGCGCGCGCAGCCGAGTGTTGTTGGGGTCGACGAACCTTGGTGACTGACTTGCAGTGCGGTGGCGGAGATAGTGGTGGAGGTGGAGGTGATGGTGGTGAGGTGAGGGTCAAGCAAGAGGTGGAGGGCGGCTACCTGCCTGGCAGACGCTTACAAGCGCGGTTGGAGGCAAGGGAAGGGCGGCTGCTGAGTGCGCTGCGTCGTCGTGTGTCTTCTTTTTTGGCGAGCGAGCGAGCGAGCTTGCGCCTTAGCGAGAGGAGGTCTTGGGAATAATAGTAATAGTAATAGCGATAGTAATAGTAGGTAGTCTAGACTAGACTATGTCTAGGCTGGTCTAGATTGGCAGGCAGGCAAGTCTGCAATCAAGTGCGTATCCGTTCGTTCCCCTCTCGATGTGGGGCGAGGCTGCTGCTCTGTGCGGCAATGAATCAAATAACTCGGTGCGGGTACGGCGGTACGGTACGGTGCTATCCGTGGGTCTGCGGCGTAGACAAGTGCTCGCCCGTCGTCGATTGGATCTTTTTTTTTTAAAGACTAGGAAACGATCAAGTACAAAGATATACAAGGCGTCTTATGGTGGTGAGTATGCATTTGATGGTCGCTGGAGAGGGATATGGGTTTCGGGTACAATTAACTGTAATTATTGTACAGGAAAAAGGGGAATAATGACTCGACACGGAAACAGTCTCGGGCAATCGGTCTATAATAGATTGATTAGACTCGACCAAAGAAAGGTACTTCAGGTACTACTAGTAAGGTAAAGACAAGGTAAAGGCACCTCCTTGACGTTGATTATTGTGGTCGCTTGCAATTCAGCTACAGTACCTTGTGATAGACAGGTGCTGACTGTGCTTTGACTGAAACAACAAAGAAAAGACCAAACAAATCACTGCAACTATGTACCTGTAGGTGACCAGTCGCCATCTTCCAAAAACATCCAACACCACGGACCGTTTTGACAGCAATCTCTGTTTGAGTGGACAATCCCCCATCGCTTGTAAAATGCCAAAACGGTCTGTTGATGGGCCCAATTTACTAAACTTGTTAGTGACGAGACGGCACTGCGGATCGTAGGACTCCCAATGTTAAAGTCCTACTATTACGCACCACTCCAATACAGTATAGTACACCCTAGGTTGCAAACCGTCATGTCATGACCACCATAAAGTGGCAAATTGCCTAGGTACAAAGACAGGTCAAAACAGGTACACAGCCCCGCGAGGCAGACTAACAAGTCATGATATTAATTATCAATGCCCGCCGCCGTTTTATCTTGAACACAAACAGCCGAGCCTATGGTGGTTTGCACGAGGTATCCATGCATGTGTACCTTTTCTTTTTCCGAGTAAAGATAATCAATGTCGTCCAGGTTGCCCGGGACAGGGCTGGATGCCTCCACTTTTGTTTGGCACATGGGCATGGGGCATCTTTGACCCTCCAAGTACCGAGCAGAGCTATGTACGAAGTAATTAATTACAGTACTAACTACTGTAGCTACTACACAGAAGTGTAGCTTCGTTCAGCCAAGTGTCAAGACCCTGAAAAAAAAGAGCTCCTAACTAGTATGTCAGTCGAGATTCATGAAATCTACCGGTAATTATGCATTGAGTCTTCTTTTATCGTAATTGGCACCCAGTATTGAGGGAAACGTGGGCAATTTGGGGGCAATCGCAGGGTTGATGTTGACAAGGAAAGCTGCATCCCAAAAAGCAGCCAGCCCTGCACCACCCTGGAGCTGCTGCTTCTGCAATGGAAGGAAAGCCCCGCGGAAAAGAATTGCTTTCAACCCCAGTCGGAGCAATCCCGAGACCGAAGCCTTGGGCTGTGACGTGCTCCACGAGCGGCGATAGCTACACTACCTGGTCTAATAGCTAGCTGCCACGGAGGGCAAACTCCAATCCAATTCAATCCCTACCTCGTCCCCAGGTAAGCTCCTTTGCTTCGGAATTTGAAATTGCTCGTCGTCGTCAAAATGTCCGTGACGCTGCACACCAGTCTTGGCGACATCAAAATCGAGGTGTTCTGTGAAAGCGTCCCAAAAACCGCAGAGGTCAGTATTTCAATCCGCGCGCTTCCTGCCCTCCTCGTGGCTTGTCCTGTTTTTTACTCACCCGCCTCAAATCCACCCTAACACTACCCCCGCCGCGTCCGCGCAGAACTTCCTCGCCCTGTGCGCCTCACACTACTACGATGCCTCGCCATTCCACCGCCTGATCCCAGGCTTCATGGCCCAGACCGGCCAGCCCGCCCATCCCTCGCCGCCCGAGAACCCAAAGGGCGGCCGCTCAATCTGGGGCGGCACCTTTGAGGACGAGATCCGCCCCGCCCTGCGCCACAACGAGCGCGGCGTCGTGTCCATGGCCAACAAGGGACCAGGCACCAACGGCAGCCAGTTCTTCGTCGTCTTTGACAAGGCGCCGCACCTCGACGGGCTAAACACCGTATTTGGCAAGACGATTGGCGACGAGAGCCTGCGGACCCTGGCCAAGCTCGAGGCGATCGAGGTTGACAAGAAGAGCCGGCCCAAGGATAAGGTCGTCATTGAGCGCGTCACAATTCACGCCAACCCCTTGGCCGAGTGAGAGCAAGCATTGCCGGACCGGCTATAGGGCCTAAAGATTGAAGCGCGAGGCCACCGCAGAGCAGCAACACGCAACACCCCGTGTTCGGGAGACGCGCTCTACGATGGAGGCTGAGAAGAGACGCGTTGCACACGTCGTACTCATGCAACATGTGCCAGCGACACAGGCACACTTCCAACAGGTGTCGCGGCCCGGGTATCGGGCAAGTGAGAGTCGGCACGGACGACCAGAAGGCACTCGGGATCCAGAAAGGTATTGGTCCGCGCCAGCGAGTGTGTATGAACGTGTCTACACTGTACAGCGTAGGTTTTGTTAGACGCCGATATGGATCACATCGTGATGTGGAACAGGAATCCCGAGATTGGTGAGCAAGTCTAGGACAACTGAGGAAGCAGATAGGCCGGTGCAAAAAGGCATGATTGATGGGTTGACAGGTGCGCACTGGAAGGCATCAA